>JADNRX010000740.1:0-24493 GCA_015501595.1 Hymenopellis radicata
GCCCGGGGAAAATGCCTCACAAAATGAAAAGACGCAGGTTGAACATTCGAAAGGAACGCCCGACAACGCGACCTGAACAACATGCGGCCCCCAGGCAGCCGAACTTGACGATGGGTCCAGCCAGGCCCACTGCCTACATAAACCGAGACCTCTCAAGAATGCCTCTCCAGCCTTTCTTTTGCCTCCGAGTCCGACGACTATTCGCTCTCTTTCCTTACACTCTTTCTTCAGCGACTAGTCCCTTCTCGCCACATTGAATCTTTCAGAGGAACGCGCCATGTTCGTTTCCCACAACCGTTGTATCAGCCTCTGCCCTCGTTCTCCTTGCAGGTCAAGCGCTCGGGCACGGCAAGATAACTTCGCCTCCGCCGCGCAGCGACACTGTAGGCGACGCGTTTGGCGCGGCGTGTGGCACCCAGCTGCTGAGTGTCGTGACTTCGACCCATACGGAAATATCGAGGG
Organism: Hymenopellis radicata; assembly: GCA_015501595.1. Lineage (NCBI taxonomy): Eukaryota > Fungi > Basidiomycota > Agaricomycetes > Agaricales > Physalacriaceae > Hymenopellis > Hymenopellis radicata. Next base: position 463 of record JADNRX010000740.1, read on the forward strand.
CGAGGAGCAAATCACTTCCAGCAGCTCTTCCTGCAACCTCTGGATATGCAAAGGCTACCAGTTCGATGATAACGCGGCCTTTGTCCAAAGTTACACGGCCGGGCAGGTCATCGACATGGAGGTGGAGATTCGCGCACCCCACACTGGTGTACGTCTTCCACCCCGTAAATTTTCTTCGATTGACATTGCCCTTGTCAGTACGCCAACGTTTCTATTGGTGCGTCTCTTTTGCTACGCGCCAGGGAATAGAGTTTGGGGGATTGACCGGACTTGCTTTCCGTTTAGTGAGCACTTCGACGAACACGATCATTGGAGACACTTTGATCTCGTGGGACGACTACGCTAGTACCGCCACCGGCGTCACGAGCGACGAGACTAGCTTCTCTATCACAATGCCCGACCTTGGTTCCCAGTGCGCCACAGCTGGCGATTGCGTCATTCAGTGGTTGTAAGTCGCGTTCAGAACTGCATGGCTATTACTCACCGGCCACACCAGCTGGTACGCCCCACCCGGCGTTGATCAAACCTACGAGGACTGCATTGACTTTGTTATGGATGGCTCCGGCTCTGGCTCTGGATCGTGTCATCTGTTGAGACTTCGGCTCCCGCCGCCACGCCTGTAGTCACTTCGGCCACAGCTGCGTTTGAAGCCTCTTCGTCTTCTGTGGCAACCCTCTCAGCTGTCACTCCCGCCAGCTCCACCGACACCACCACGTCCGCTTCCACCCCCAGCCCCGACTGGCACCTCGTGCACTGCCTCATGCTGTTGCCAGAATGGTAAGCCATGTTCTCCGCCGTGTGGATAGAACACCGCCTGACTATGTTTTCAAAAGAATACAACGCCTGTGCTGCCGCGGGAGGGAGTGATTGCGAAGCGGCTGCAGAAACGTGCATGGAAGACCGTGCAAACGATCCGCAAGATCAAGCGCTCGGGAACGCTGTGGTCGTCGACTCTACTAAAGAGTACGCGTGGAGATTTATTCCCTCGTTTACTATATTCACACGATAACCACTGAGTGGTCTGCGTATCATTCCTGTTCGCGCATTCTCGCCATTCTCTGGAAGTGTAGGGGGGCAGGGCGCGGATGGGCAGGTTAATTAGAAACACTTTACATTGTATACTGTCACTTGGGAGCAACATATACCGTCGCAATGTTTGCGATGAAGCTTTCTTAGCAAGAAATAGGTGGTCTCTGTCTACCCTCACGGTATTGTGGCATAAGCAAATGACCCTTGAACGTGTTGAAATGACGCAGAGCTTCTCTGTTTGTTACAGCATTGAATCAGGAGTGAAGAAACACCTGAAGAACGTAATCTACCTTTCAAGTCACTCTTTATCGAGTTGCTCTTTCATTCAAGCTTCTCCCCGTGCGACAAAGCTATAGGCGTTTATTATGTTCTTTACCCGCTCAAGACTGTTCCGTTCTTCAGGTCCAGGATTATCTTGTGTGGCGTAAGACTCGTTACTGACTCGGAAGAGATAGAGTACGTTCCTGTAACACCTTCACACGTGAGTAACAAGCCTTTCTTCCGCATTTCGAAGCTCAATACAATCTAAACAAGCGGAATCGACTGGAGTTCCTCCAATGAGGACTCATAAAAGCTATTCATAAGTCATTCAATGGAAACAGTCATCACGTCTTCGCGATGCTATGTGTCCTACGGATCTCCAGCGTCGTCCTCGCCATAGCCGGCGGAATGAATGCTTCAGGAACAAAGTCTAATCCCATATCGAGCGTCCCCTTGCAACAGCTCAGAGTGTCTGGAACTAATTTCAGCATGGAGGACATAAACTAGAAGTCAACTTACGTTTCATTGAGATGCGATTTAACAGCAGTCAAACTCTGCGGTAGCCCCTCTGTTGGGCCGTCTGCACAATGAAGGCAGTTCCAGTAACGCTCGTCGACCTCCGTTTAAAAGAATTTTGCAAAACTTCTTGTCCTTTATCTGAGATGGCAATATGAGGTCGTCTTCGTGAGACGATACAGAGCTCGACTGTGCATGGATATGGATACCTATGCAACTATAAGCCGTCGCTCCCACAAAGATGCTATAAGTCTTACATATTTACGCCACCGCGAACTTTATAGACGTGCTTCTTGCGAGGACAGCACGTCTCAGGACACGCAAGATATCCTTCAAATTTATTCCATATCCTCGACAGTCGCAGTCGCCGGGTCCAGTCCAGCGCGCGCCACGACCTCTTTCACAATCCTCTGCATCTTCTTGCTCTTCACAAGATTATCGGCCGACCACGGCCGGCGAATGCGTCTCCCGACCCAAGGATGCGTGCGCCTAAACGAGTGCGCCAGCCGACCCGCGCCGAGCTAGCCGGCTTGCCACCAACTATGATTGTCTCGCACCCGTCATATATCTCTAGATTACCCAACTCGGCATCCAGGGAGTTGCAGCGGTGCGTGAGCACCTCGGATAGAAAAGTGGGATATCACGACACATAAAATGCTCGCATACCATCACGCGCGAAGTCTGGCGTAGAAGCTCAGGTGCTTCCGAAAAACTGCTTCAGCGACACAGAACCCCGTATGACCTTGGCTAGTTCGTCACGTATCTGCTCCAACCACCGGTCGTACAGCTCCGGCATTTGTGGGAGGACATCAGTAAGACGGGCCGCATCCACATGCTCATTGGTGGGGAGATTCAGGATCTCATGAATGGGTGGGAACTCGCACATGTCTGCGATGTTGGGGAAGACAAGTCCGAGCCCGACGTTCTCAGACGTGAGGAGCTCCCGTTTGAACGGCCGAAATACTGTGTGGAGAACGACGGCCATGCGCTGGTCAACGAATAACAGGCGTTCTTTCTTGAGCCGGTGGGAACGCTGTTCCGCCAAGAACTCGACCATTTTGTCCTTTATCAGGCGCCAATCTGTGTGTTGGACAGATGAGCATCATGATCCAGATAACAGATCTGAATTGCACCAACCCGTTTCTGTGAAAGGCCCCGACGGTTCGATGTCCAAGCATTCGTGTTGCTTGTACAACTCGGTGTCCTTGACCCATGGCTCATCGAAGCCCAATTCTTCAAGTCTTTTCCACACCCTAAGTACTCATCATTGTTTCTTTTCGCCAGTTGACAGTCAGAAGAAGACGAACGCTACCTCGCGTTCCTTTCTCCACTTCTCTACTTGCAGCTTCTTGGCCGACTCATGTGCTTCATGCTCGATTCGTTCAGCCCGGTGTTTCTCGCGCAACCAATCATCTGCGGACCGAGCTGACTATGTGAGAGATCAGCAATGAAGATGCGCAGAAGCTGATATGTACCTACCAAAGCGCGACGGGCCAAGTATTCATATTGAGAAGATAGATAGGCATTCTCATCAGATTGGGAAGATAATTCCGCCTTGACTGCTTCATAATCACGAGGAAGACAGGCGCTCTCTACATGGATTTTCCTTACTGTTCGAACTAGGAGATGATTAAAAGCACTGTTTTGAAGTCCAAGGCTACTTACCGGTAGTTGGTGTCAAGGACCAAACTTTCCGAACGCTACATGTCTCCTCATCACCTTCATTTCGACGCATCTGATCTAGGCTCTTGAGCCTGCGCGAACATTCAGACCTAGAACCACAAAATTGAAATCTAGGCGCACTCTTTATTGCGGCAATGAGAGCAAAGCCTGAGTCTTAGCATGAAGTCGGGCTTGACTGGTCTCCACAGCATGCCACAGAGCTGACCGCGCGTCAGTGAGATCAAACCCGAAAATAAATAAGCGTACATTGCAGTACTCCCCATATACCAGTGCAATCCAGGCAGGAGGTGCAATATCATCAGGACACGGCGGAAATTCTGGTCCTGGAGTGTTCTTGAGAGCAGCTTTCCAAATAGGCATAGCTGAGCGACACATGAGATTATCCCTCAGGAGATGACTGGTACGAGACAGTCGAAAGACGTCGGTTGGACTGAGATAGCTGAATATCTATCAGGGTGGTTGTAACGACCATGCATGCATAATGCGAGAATTAGACATGCCTCCAGGCAAACGTCCATAGGAAGGTCCATGAGAAGTGCAGTCGGAGGGGATGAGAGGAGGTTATCGGTGGAGACGACTCGCACGCGCGCTACCATTGTAGAAAGAAGACAGGAAATTTCCAGGAGGTGTTCGTGTTCGTCAGAACGAAGGAATCGGTCCGGAGTTGCCGATCATTCCTTGCGGAATTTATTGCCCACAATGTCCTCCGTTTAGCCAGAGACTGGGCAGAGAAATCTCGATTGACACGCCACCGCTGTGTTAAGCGGCTGCGTTTAACCAGGTCGGTAAGCATGTCAAGCTTAGCGGAAGTGAATATCTCAGAGAATGTCACAGCCAGCTATTGAACGGCGGCGGACTCTGTGAGGTACAGTAAGGATGAATTACAATGGTAAACGACATAGGTACAACGGGACTCAGTACTCGGCATATCACGGTTCTCAGCTCGGTTTTCCCACTATTGGCATCGGCCGCTTCGAAAATAGCACCTTTCGTTTTGACAATCGCGACTGCCTGCCAACTAATTTCTCTCTTTTGCGTCTGATTGAACCCGGCATCATCGCTGACATCCATAGGAAAATCATCATCATCGTCTGATTGTTTCGGACGCGTTTTATGCATGATCGCCAGTGGTTTTTTGAGAGTGACAATCTTGCCCTCGAGGAGATGGTGTCCTATACGCAGAGTTGGGCGTTTCTACGACGCGTCAGCGAGATGCGGCGCGTGGAAAACGAGCAAGTACGTTACCAGGTCGTCATCCAGTGTCAACTTACCCACCAACTTCCCATCGCGCTCCCCTTCATAGGTGCTCTCTACGTCGAGCAGGCCCTGCAGTTCAACAAGGACGATCTCGTCGTGTGACACCTTAGCCACGGATGGTGGTAGTTTTAAATTGGAGGCGGAAGGGAGTACGAAGTCGACGGGGATGATCATGGCGGAAAGGGAAGACGCGTTGTATTGAAATGGAAGTTTCATTTATTAGCCAGAGAATTTCTATATAGACTTGGGGTATGATTCTCAAGTCGGTATCGATTAGGGGTTAAATCACTTCGTTGTGGTTATCGCATTCCGAAGAGCCACAGGTTCGATTCCTGTTACCGACAATGTACATCTCATCAAATAGTGATCATTTTTGCTGGTGTGGTCGGGACTCGGCGCTTAGTCAATGGCCATTGAAAATTTTAGTATTAGGTAGGGTGGCGGCGAGTATTTAGTTACTACTATTTAAATTACTATTTACTTAGAAGTTAGGGACCAGGGTGGCGCAGTAAATACTAAACTTCAACCCTAGGTCGCTGTGACTAAGGCCGTTTGAACTTTGAATTCAGGACCTTACGCTAAGGCTTGAGGATTGAATCTCGATTACTAGTGCGTACTCACTTCTGGTACTAAGCTTCTTCTCGTTCAGAGCATCCTGAGGTAGCATTAACTGAAATGCCAGCACACAGCACAATCCTATGCAGTCAAGATACAACACAGTGCAACAACATGAAGATACAGTACTATCACAATTGGTATATATACCTACTCATGCTTTAGGATGGCATTCCCTCAAGGAGAGGCTCTAGCGCTAGGTCAGCAGCGTATGTCCTCTCTTTCGCCTTATGAACCAACGCTGGGCCGGCCCACCACAGTTTTCTCATCTTAGGCAACGTGTCCTTCAGACGTCTGACAACAGAAAGCTGTTCAGATGCAGGAGCATCACATTTGATCATATATTCTAGCGCGCAGTGGAGGAACCCTGTGAAATGTTCAGATTCAAAAATGGATGCTAGTTGGAGAGCAGCCTTCAAGGCCAGCCCTACGCACACGTATGAGACTGATCGTCGGTTGCGTATCCGTCGGCAGCCTTGAGGTAGCAATTCGCGGCGGCGCGAAGGTGCTCTTTGGATTCGTCGGCATCGGCATGGCTGAGCTGTTGTACATGGTGGTGCCCCAAGGCCCTAATCGGTGATTCAGCAAAACATCTCGAACAAAGCATGCTCTGCTCACGCATAGGCTGTACCCGAGCAATTCTTGTGAAAGGCCCATATGCTGGCGATGTTCAATCCAGCTGTATCGCCAGCGTCAATATCCTTTATCAGTTCACGCGCCTCCGTTGCAAGCAAGGCGAGCAGGATGTCTCGGTCTTCACGACTGTCGCTGGCGTGCTATACGGAGATCAACCGCTGCTGGAATATACAAGAGCAGAAAGCACCCTTACCTCCATGATCGCGTCAAGATACATTCGCCGGACCCCGTTTATAAAAGTCGTCTCAAAAATCGCACCACGGTCTTCCCTCGGGACACCCTTCCAAGTCTTGGCGCCCCATCTCAGGACCGTCACTGCGTTCTTAAAATATTCATATTTATGGGCGTATTCCCTTCCCAGCGTTCCGTCGAGAAAGCCTCTCATGATCCAAAAACTGTGTCTCCTCAGTAGAGAAACCAAAGTCGCAGGAGAAGCTCACCGGACGTTCATGGTCATGGCCATACGAACGGGGCGCCAGCCTTCCCTCTTGACTCTTGCCGGGGCTTGGGACATTATTTGGGATGGACTGACATGAATCGGCCAAGGTTTATAGTGCATCTGTTCTAGCTGCACTACATGAAGGCTCGTGAGGAACGTTTGTTACTACGACGATCTATGACTTACTTTGCCGATTAAAGATATCGAGCCAGCTGCTACCATCAATGTGGAATACGTGCTCGTTAGAAATCAAGGCGTTAACGAGAGACTGAAGAGCCTAGGTAGTGCGTGAGACGGAGCGTACGCGACTGGGAGATGTTCGCTTACCCCCGTGTCGCCGACGACCGCTACACCCTGACTGTTACGAATCAACCTGGAGTGCTTCATGATCTGGACGCCATCGAAAAATTCCTGTTCAGTATTATCAGTTTCTCGTCGATCAAAAACATCAGTTCTTCTTACTCTATAAGCACCGTCCAACGTCCACGCCTGCATGAGGTTCGGTGAGACGCTATCTACCATAAGAAGACGAAGCGTACCGAGCTGTCAAAGTATTGTGTTCGCTTGAGATCATCGATCATCTCACCGGCGACAATCCAAGGTGGCTTATCGACCAATGAATTAAACTGGTAAGCGTCGGGGTTTGCTTCCTGGATAGGAATCGGGGGTCTGTCGATGATCTCTTGTGAGAGCTTCATCCCTTCTTCATACTGGGCCTTCTGCTTTGATTCAGCCGGAGATAGATTCTCCTTGGGGAGGGTTTTTATGGCTGTCTGGTACGCTTCGACGCTGCGTCGGTGCTCGCCGATCAGCTGGATATTGACATAAGAAAGATAGTCGCGCCTATGTCGTGTGGGCTCACGTTGTACGCGTCTCCAACTCTTCCCCAAGCCTTGGAATATGTCGGATCGAGCTTCGTTGCCTTCGAAGATGTTAGTTCCCGATTAGTGCGATCAACATTTAAGGACGCGTACAGTGACAGCGTCGGCTAGAGCTTCGGTATATCTTCATGACAGGAACCGTCAATGAATAGATCGCACTGAATCAGACGAAAGATTCACATACCGCTTCAACGAACGTTGACATGCAGATCGATTTGCGTAGAGAATCGCGTTTTGATCGTCTAACGCGATTGCTTTTGTGTATTTCACGATAGCCGAAGCGTAGTCCTTCCTCACAAACAACGCGTTACCCTCCGCCTTCAATGTTTCGGCCGTAGGACTGGCGCTCATCGTGGAATAAAGCGAAGAAGCGGTACGTTGACGTCATGTGAGTGAGCACTCGGACGCTTTGAACACCAGCATTGACACTGACAGTAGCAACATTGAAGATCAGAACGACTGCGAGGACCAGATATCAGAAATGACTGTGACCAGAGCGAGTAGTTGAATGTAATGAGCTGGATCGTTGACACGTTTCAAGTTTGAGTTCCCCTGAGTTACGGGTCATTATGGCGGGCGAGACCAGTAACTGTGGGTCTTTCTCTCTTACCATCACGTTGACCAGCCTACAGGCCACGAGAGCCAGTGGCAACGACGAACAGCGATACCGACACCTCTCTCGCGCGCGCATTAGTAAGTATTTCCTTGACTCGATATCATCTCTGCTTCATGAATCAACCACCTCCTCAGAATACATTCTCAATATGACAATGGACCCCAAGCTTCCTTTAGAACTTGGTGACCTTATTCTCGACTGCCTTGACTCCAACGACGATCAAGCAACCCTCCGGAACTGTGCACTCGTGTCTAGAGGCTGGGCGCGCTCCAGTCAGCGCAATCTCTTTCGCGATATCAATCTTCCCGCGTACGAAGATATGATCAGGCTTCGTACCTGCCTTGAAGGCTCTCCGCATCTTGCGACCTATACTAGAGGCATCTACTTTGGAGGGGCGTACACATTCCTTTTCCAAGAACTTGTCTGGATGGATGAGTACATGACCTGTCTGAATGCCTTGCTCTCTCTCTTCTCGCACGTCACCTCGGTAGACATCCAGCTCGCCATGAGTACGCGGTCCGACGTGTCACGGGAACGATTCCTCGCGCGAATTCGGTCCAACGCGGCGTTGGAACGATTCCTCGCGCGACTTCACGTCTTCCTCTGCGCCTCTCCAGTCGTCGAACTCACATTGGGCACCTATCACTTGGACGCTGTCTTCCCAGCCCTCGACGGGCTGTTAATTGGCAGCCGCATCAGACGATTAACAGTCCTTGAATGGGATGCAGACCAGCCACCGCCGTCCACTATCGTTTCACCTTTACCGTCGCTTGAGGTGATACGTCTCGGCAGGTCCTGTTCTCAGCACCGGGATATTTCAGACTGGTTAGACCATCAACCGGAGAGATTTCCGAAATTGAGATGCTGTGAAATTCTCGTGACGAGTATCTTCGACTTGTTTGGGTGGTGCGGCAAGAATTCGTTTGAATCATTGAGATCGGAAACCTTCCGATTCGAGTTTTCCAGTGGTGTGTACCTCTTCGTAGACCCTTCAACTGCAAGTTGCTCATAGTAGCCTAGATTACGTTGACACTCTTGGCCGTTGTGCTCTCATTCTCAAAGGCCTGCATTTCCGGCATATATTGTTCACCATCCACGTCCCGCCGAGGCCCGAGAAGTATTGAGCGTAAATTTTGTACGACGCATCACGGAGTGGTGGACGAAAACCCTGAACACTCTATCTGATTCCAAAACAAGTGTCTGTTTTACGGAATTGACGTTCACTGCTCATCTCTTGGCCGTGTCGGAGGTCATGGAGGCTTGGCATGCGCTGGACGTGGCCCTCTGCCACGAAGCGTTTCGGGGAATGCGCAGCGTTCACTTGGAGAATTTGAATGGGTGCAGAATTACCGAAGGAGACTATCCGACTGATGCAGCCCTTATTCAGCTTGCACTCCCTGGACTTGCCGGACGCGGTCTTCTCTCCTTGTAGCGGTAATGTAATATTACAGTTTCACCGGTCGAATTGAAGTCTTGGTCACGTAATAGATCAGCGCTCAGCCCGCGCTTGGCTGAACAAAGTACTGGAGAAGATGTGAATGGGACAGTGACGTGTATTACTTGCACCTACTTATTAGCTACGATATTTTGGAGACAGCGTCGAATAACTACTTAGTACCGCATGTGTGTGTCTTTCCTCTTGCGCGTGCTGAGAGTCGTAGTGTCCTTTGAGGCGATCTTGGGTGTAGCATAACCTCACCGCGACTATTCAACCAGCCGAATTTTCAGACGACGCATTCGGCGCTTATGAAGCCTATCCAGCAAAGTAGCCCGTCAGCCGTAATGAGAAGGGATCTACACTAGAAAAACAACCGTCCTTTGCTTCATCGGCCTAAGCTTGCAAGAACATAGTCAGATTAACATTCCGGCTTTAACGATCAGTACATTTAATTGAATACAACAAACACGTTTCATCACCCAATGTTCACAACCGGTGCGTCAAGATTAACCGAACCTGGGGGCAGCATCCTCAACTGAGCCCTCAGAGCGTTATCGCAATTCACAAGATTCTGGTGAGACTGCTCTTCCTTCGTACGACGACGAGAAGGATGCACGCTCCATATCTTACACGCGACGTCGTGCGACTGGCGCGCGCGGCCCATGAAGTCGAGGGCGTTGCGCAACGTGAGTGCGCCGGCAATGCGGAAATGTTGCAGCGCACAGGATAGATATTCTAGATATTACAGCATGAATGCCAGTTCAACACCAAAGAGAAGGGGATCGGACGTACTGGCATGATCCTCGTCGTCAGTCGGGTAGCACTCCGCGGCGAGGAGGTACAGCTCAGCGGCTTCCTTATTCTGCCTGTTCATTTCTGCGCGATCTGAGCCCGCTCGCACAGCGAGATCAGAGTGGTAGTAGGCTTTGATGCTAAACATTTGGATGTCACGGGGGAATACACCAGCGGCAGAATACTCACGAGTAGGCATGGCCCTTGCAGTAGTCGTAGAATGACAAGAAGTACCCTGGATCTTCTTCACCCTCAACCCACAAAGGTTCAGTGGGACCCTCATCGTGTTGCAAGTCTTCCAGGATAAGATTGGCATGCTCTAATGCAGTCTCGAGATACTCTCGGCGGTCTCCTGCGGTCTTGGCCGAATCTCCATAGGCCTATATAAACACAAGAATAAGATCACAGCAACAGGGAAGTAAACCATTTCCTTACCGTGAGAAGAGCCTTGAGGTAATAATTGCGCACCGAGCGCAGGAAAATGTCGCTAAACACTTCACCCTTGTCGTCGAGAGGAACGTCCTTGAACTCATTGCGTCCCCATTCGATAACATTGAGTGCTTGTCTGCAGTATTCCAGTTCAGACCGAGTGTTGTTATCCAATAAGCGCTCAAGCAAGCCCCGAATAATCCAAAACCTACAGCGTCATGGTATGGGTAAACGAACGAAGGCAAGTCGCAGACACAAACCGGATCGTCAAATCAATATCAGGGCGAACTGCGACCCATCCCTTCTCGGCTAGACGAGTCGGTGCATCCCGCTTTACGCTATCTGGACCCAGTCCGAGCCAAGGATTGTGTCTCTGACGCTCAAAGGTTCCTATAAGAACCCGTAAGATAGTCTTCTCGTAATTCCGTGTGAACGAACCACAGCGGTTATAATGCATGATCCAATTGTCCATGTCGTCCAAATGGACAATCCTCGATTCGCGTAGAATGGCGTTACAGATGAGAGATAGAGCCTGGATAAGGGACAATCAGGTGCTTCATTGGCTGTGAGTGAATGCTGCGTACTCCTTCTTCGCCCTGCATACATGAACAGCCGATCCTGGCGCATCCTGGTTCCCCATTTTCGTTCGTACGGAGTTTAGCGGTCTTCATCCTCCTGACGCCTTCGTCGAATAACTAAAGATATGATCAGTCGTTATCGAATACCGCAAACGTGCTGATGCTTACTTTAGAAGCCCCATTGACTACCCAGGCCTATCAATGCCTTCAGCAACACAACACACAGTTTGGGCAAAATCTCACGTACGCTACTTCTGGCTGTTCGTGACCTTCGCAGGCCTTCCACCATCTCAGCAGCTATATCCCACGGCTGACCGCCCTCGTTGTCCCCATATATGCGAACGTCAGGTCCGCCAATGTTCGAAGACTTGATCTTCAATCGAAGTTTTGCTTCCGCCAGCCTTTCCTTATACTCTTCCCGTTGACGTTGTTGAACTGGCGTCAAGTTTTCGGTCGGCATTGCATCTAATGCGCCTTGCCAAGAGAGAGTGCTAGGGAGATACTCTTGCAGCGCCTGCATCGACAGACATGGTCAGTCAAAGACCGAATCGAAAAGACGCCTCAGAGTCACGCACATCTTGGGCAGTGGCGAGCCGAGCGCAAGCCTTGTAGTACGTAGGATCGATCCTGGTTGCCTACAACAGGATATGAGGACGCATTTATCGACGCATTGGAAGTGCGCTTTACTTCTACAGCGTCCCCGCACGCGTCGAGATACCTGTTCGGTCGTCTGTATGCAGTGCATGGTGCCAGACAACGATTGAACGTACTGCTTCAGCGCGAGATGGCAGGCGGAGCGGTTCGCCCACAAAATGGCATTCTGTGGATCAAGAGCAATGGCTTTGGTGTACTGTTCGTGCGCAGCCTTGTAGTCCTTCTGCGTGAAGAGGCGGTTGCCAGCTTCTTTCAAGGATGCAGCAAGCTGGCTGTTATCGGTATCAGTCATGGTGGTAAAAGGAAAAGAGAGGCGACGTTTGATTACTTCTCTTATAGCAACAAAGAAGCCCTAGGCGACGTTTGATTACTTCTCTTATAGCAACAAAGAAGCCCTAAGCGAAGATCCTGGTCACGAGTTTCTTTGGTATTGTTCTCCAATTTGGACTCCAATTCCATTCAGGGCGACCGAGATATACAACGTCGGTCACGTCTATACGCGTCTAGGGCTGCAAATAAACGCGTCGGGAAAGGCAGATGACTGTGGAAAGAAAGAGACTAGCGATTAGTCATCAAAGCAGACTGATTTACGGCAGTTCTTCACTCAAGAAGAGGGGCCTTCAGAAATGACCATGGTATGGAAATTGTAAGCTGTCTCCTATAGACAGCAAGCGTATCGAAGACATTACTTATTGTCTCCCTTGAAAAGCTTCGATCGACTTGAACCGTGAGGCCCCGGCTATCGCCCACCTTCTCGATGTCTACCGCCTCCGTCTTCTCTCCCCCATGGATCGCTTGCCACAGTGAATTCTCATCTACATACTGGGGGGACAGTGTGTCCACAGCCAACGGGCTGTACAAATGCTAGTAGAATAGAAATGGAGAATTGTGTACGCGTGTCGAGGTTGGAATTCTGATTCCGACAGAGAGGCAGCCTTGGGTGATACTTGCAGTCATAACCGTGCGCATGTAGTATTTGTTAGATAATTTGATGGATAAGTAGTTGTGCTAGAAGCAGAGTCTGCAAGAAATCAAAGTGCAGTCGGCGGGAAGGCTTGACGCGATCGAAATCCGAAAGAGGCATTTGCGCTTTTCTCCTTCTGACCGTCATCTTTAGCCAATCCGGATGGCGACGTTTGCCGCTCGCCGTAGGAGTAACCCGTCGCGACGACTCGTTCATGGCCCGGCTGACGAGAGCCGGCTGGTGCACGTTCTAAAGTTGCGTGGGGAGGTATACGCAACTTGTGCCGACAAAAAGAGTACCCGTCCTAATGGTAGCGTCCGGACCCACCTGATTCTCTCTGCCAGCTCAAGTTGGCCGTCGATCCACGTCTCCCCAACACGCGTCGACAGCCGCGTCGCATTCATCGCGCGTGCCGGATGATATGCATCACCGTCCCGGCACGTCGACAGAATAAATAACATAGGGAATTGTGGTTCCGAGTCTTTCCAACAACCACAACCCCAACGATATGACCCCAAAGCCATCTATTGCCATCGTTGGTGCGGGCCCTAGTGGTCTCACTTTTGCGCGTATCCTCCACCAGGGCGGAATAACATCCACCGTCTTTGAGCTCGATGCATCCGCGTCCGCACGCGGCCAAGGCGGCACCCTGGACATCCACGAGGAAAGCGGGCAGCGCGCCATAGCTGCTGCGGGGCTGACAGCCGAGTTCCAAAAGATCGCCCGGCCAGAGGACGACATGCTCCGGCTCGCGGATAAGACGGGTTTTCTACACATAAACCAGGAGAACCCCGGCCAGGAGCGCCCTGAAGTCGACCGCGCGCAGCTCAGGCGCATGTTCGTCGAGTCCCTTCCTGCTGATTGCATTCGGTGGGGATCCAAGGTCGTTTCTGTCGCCCCCGAATCCGCCGGGAACAAGTTTGCCATCACCCTCGCGGATGGATCTACGGCTGGCGGGTTCGACCTCGTCGTCGGCGCTGACGGGGCTTGGTCGCGCGTGCGTCCTCTTCTTACGGACGTGACGCCGTTCTACTCTGGGATCAGCAGCGTAGAATTCCACACGACACACTCAGACATGCTCACGCTCGTCGGTCGAGGAAGCTACTTCTGCTTGAGCGACAACAAGGCGCTGTTTGCGCAGCGCCAGGGCGACGGGAGTGTGCGCACGTACACGATGCTGCGCGTGCCGGAGACGTGGCTGGAGGATCAGGCGTTCCAGTTTCCCCAGGACAAGCGGCGGCTCTTAGAAGAGCACTTCGGGGACTGGAGCGAGGCGAATAAGAATTTGGTGTTGCTTTCTAGAGATAATTGGATTGTGGAGAGGAAGCTGATGATGCTGCCGGTGGACCATAGATGGGAGACGAGGGCGGGGGTGACGCTGTTGGGGGATGCGGCGCATGTGATGACGCCGTTTGCGGGAGAGGGGGTGAACAATGCGCTGGTGGATGGGATGGAGCTTGCGCAGGAGGTGTTGAAGAGTCCGGGTGATTTGGGAAGGGCGGTGAGGGAGTATGAGAGGGGGATGTTTGGGAGGATGGGCAAAATGGCGGAGGAGACGATGCGGGGACTGGAGATGATCTTTAATGACAGGGCCCCGATTCCCTTCAAGGAGTTTATGGAGAGCCATAGGCCGCCGCCCGAGTGAAGGGCTTTATTTCTTTACATGTATGTTTTGGTAGGTATCAGTAGTTATAGGCAAGTCGTCAGTAGCTTCATAAGCATAGCAAATTTAAGGACCATTCAGATTATTTTGTTTTCGCGTTGCTGCATTCTTGGGATTGTGCATGATGATTGTAATTTATCTACATGACCGCAAAATAACCATCCTTACGCCAATCGATACACGAACCCCACTACTTTGCGCTTACATCGCTAAATGTAGTCTCGATACCCGACTTTATGGCGAAGGGAAGACAATCGTTCCCTTCTACTTATTATAAACGCTAAATGGTCTGTTGTTCTCAAGCCTTCCCTTATCGCTTTGTTGAAGATTCGCGACCGCAGGAAAAATCTCAAAGCTCTCAGCAGAAAGTGATACATACTCTGGCGTTCATTGTGAGTGGCCATCCTGTGCTCAGGTTTAGGTATGTTAGGCCAGCCACCTACAGGAGATTGTCGACGAAGAATATCGCGACGCGTCTTGCGCTCATGTAGGTGTGCTCTAACATGATGTGTGAACGTGTCAACCCAAGCACGTTCCTCCCAACGTTGGAAGGAATGACAGCAAGTCTGTCAAAGAATCTAGGATTCAACGCAACGAAGTGGGGATATACGACGTTGTCATAACCCCAGCGAGACCGGAAAGCTTTCGTCGCTCGTCAACTAAATAGGTATAGCCTTAGCTGCCGCATGACAGCATTGCGAGCACCATGCATGCAATAGACAGGTCGACTGCTATACCACGGTCGCGAAGGCGACGCATCATTCAGCGTATGCTTGTTGGACAAGCACGTCAAGCGTGCATTCAACGTCGCCGTCGAGGAGATGCGCTACGCCGCCGCCGGGGTTCCTCCTTGTCCCGACGATGTCGCCTTGGCTCTCGTTCCCCTGCGGGCCTGTCCTCTTCCTCGCTCCGCTCTTTCCTCTCCCTCTTCTCTTCCCTGCTCCGCTCATGGTGGTCTGCGCGATCCTTCCTCCGTTTCCACATGAGCTTATCCAAGCATTTCGGACACAGTACGGTTTTGACGAGCGCAGACTTGGCTTCTCCATGTTCGGTGTACGCAAAAGGCAGCTCGAGCGTCGTCAAAGAGGATGTTGTGTGGCGTGGGTCATGTTGAAGACATCGCGTATTTCCGCAGGAAGTTTCACCGGCACCAGAAAGGACCTCGTTTTCTGTGCGCCATCGAAGAGCGAACTGGATGGTAGATGTGAGCTATCAAGGACAGAAAAGCAGACGAACACGTACGTTTCCCGACTTGTAGTGCTTCAAGTCGCATACGGCAAATTCGCGGTACAGGCTTGAATAGTATTTGGATGCGAGTTTGTCTTCCCAGCTCTGTTCCTTGCCTTTAGTTTCGTCCTCTTCATCTTCGCGTAGAAATCTAATGAAAATCAGCATTCTTCAGCATAGCAGTTGTTGTATTTACTTGTGGGAGGCTTTCAGCAAGTCAAATTCGCTAGGTCCAGCTACAGGCGAAGCGCACCGTCGAGACCCGTATAACATGGTGGTAAGAGTCAAGTCCTAATTTGGTCATGACGATCGACGCGTTTCCCTTTCTACTTTCATCTTACATAGTCATTTCAGTCGTCATTTTCAATTCTCGACGCGTTTCCTCTTTGCTAGTTCCTCGTCTCAACTATTTAGCGATTGCAGCATCACCGCTAGCTCTCCTTTCCCTACACTGCCACACAGCCGGTCATAATGGCAGTGCCACCGTGATCAATTCATTCAGTCACTGGTAAGCGCTGAGCTACCTATAATTCTTACTTTCTTCCGCCTGAAGTGCCAGACGGACCTCTCTTCTTACACTCGCCTGCCCATGTCGCGCCCAGTCCTTCTACCAAGTTGGTTTAACTTGAACTCTAACGACGAACATTTCCGCACAGACGTGCAACGAGTGCTGAACTGTCCGTCTCCCTGGACATCCATCGCTACCATCCAGCACAACATGATCCTTCCAATCGCCGACATCATTCAAAACGTGCGTTACATCTTTGAACTCAAGAAACACAGAGACTCGGAATCTAACCACTCAAGAGCAGGAGTTGGATCGAGTGTCTGATGCGCTGTCAGCACGAGAGTTTCATGGACCTCCAGTGGAACATTCTGACACGGACAAACTGTACCAGGGCAAGTGCATGAAATGTTTGCGTCGTTTAGGACGAACATATGGTATCCTACCGACCTCGTTTTCTTGCCCGGATGTCCAAATCGAAGGCAATAGACCTCTATGGGGTGGCGGATTCGCTGTATGTTTTATTACTAGATTTTTTCAACGTCTACGCAACTTACCTGTTGCATCTCAAGGACATATGGAAAGGGAGCATGTCGCAGAACCCCGTCTGCTTGAAAGTTTTGCGATTCTTCACGGCAGGGAGCGCGAGGGAGGAACTCTTGAAAGAATGTCCATTCCCGCGATGCGGTCAAATAAACTTACTGACTATTCCTCAGGCATTATAAAACGGTGCAGCAGTACCAGGATGACTGGAAGCTCATGTTCGATAATGCGCGGGCTTACAACCAGGAACGTTCAACTGTGTACAATGACGCGGAGGAGATGGAGAAGGTCTTCGATGCGACGTTTGAGAAGGCTATGGGCGAGTCTGGGCTCCTAGGATTTTGGATGAGAATGACTCCTCCTCCTCCGTAGTATTGTTGGCGGGCGGGGATCGGTGGATCTAGGAGAGCAACGATGTTCCTGTTACAGTATTCGTTGCGCCAAGAAACGACCTGTCCAGGTCTCGATTTTTCAGACTGAACGTTTTCACGTTAGACAAATCCTGGTCGACGGCACGGGAGGGGAGGAGGAGGGCCGACGGGATATGTGAACGCGAATCTACCTCTGCGAATCCGTCGCAATACTGGCCGGACGGAGAGAGGTCGAAGGATGACGCGGATGATATGCATTCGTCGCACTCGCTTCAAATGGATCAACAAATAATTGCACTCTCAAGTATGCAGATGTTTGCTGTGTACATAGCACGCGCGCACATACATTCTGATCAATGGGGCGTATAGGATCGCTGGCCGCTTTAGCTTCTCGCCTGTCAAAGTAAAATTTGGGGTTGGCAGCCCGCGGCATGCTCGGCATATTTTCATCTTCTTCTCACTGTCGTTCAAATTTTGAAACCTTGCAGCTCAAAAAGACCACGTACAAGGCTAACGAGAAAATGACTTACTATAATCCTGGTTCGTCCTTCTGGCTATAATCTAAATAGGTTACTCATCCCAATATCTCTAGTATCCTACCTAGCAGACATGCGTGCGGAATCAGCTGGTGACCCTGGACGCACGGCCGCTATTGAGCAGATGCAAGCCGCCACTCCACACTGGATGAAGGATCCGGCGCAAATGTTACCGGTCCTGGCGCGGTTGCAGAAGATGGAGGAACGATTCGGGATGCGTCCTCTAGGTGAAACGACGGAGCAGCAGACGCGCGAGAAAAAGGAACGAGCTGCCGCCGACGCTCGGACTCGGAGTGCTAAAATCAAGCTCGAGGCAAACGAGGCGTTCAGGAAGGGCGACTACAAGGAGGCTTTCGTCTTGTACAGCGTCTGCTGTCAGCTATCGGGCCATGAACCTCTTTATTTTGTGAACAGAGCCGCGGCGGGCCTCAGTACGTCCATTTCCAAGTTCTCCGAGCGGTCGAGGATCTTAATGGGTGCTACTTCTCAGGGCTCAACATATTCGCTCAAGTTCTCGCTGACGCCAGCCACCCGTTTGAAATGGATTTCAATACTATCCTACTGATTGAAATGGATTTCAGCCTCCCAAAAGCCTTTTTCCGGCGAGCGCAAGCGTACCGATTCCTGGGCGATTTCGATGCCGCTGAGGCGGATATCACAGAGGCTCTTTCTATCAGCGAATATGACCCTACTCTCGTGAAGGAGATGGAGGAGTTGAAGCGTCTCCAGGCTCTTGATACGGAAGGACAAGAGGCGTGGCTATCCCAGCAGGAGTCAAAGACCGTCGATGAGGTGTTTGGCAGCGGCGAGGTCGAAAAGCTGGTTGAGGCGAGATTGGCTCGGCAGGACTGAATTCATTGAAAGTTTTCTATGATTAATATCGTTATCGTGTGTGTATTTGTAACTCGTGCTTCGCATGTAACCAGCAATTGAACCTGACGTGACCTGTGTAGCCATTGTTTTGAAGTGATGACGATACGTGGTTGGGCGTCGTGCCATGGATGAACTTGAAGCGTAAAGCTTAACGAGGTGCTGCGCCAAAACTTCAACTCCCAGAATAGGAGCGAGCTCGAACACTCACGAACATATGACGCATATGTGGTATCATCCTCAACGATCCGATCGCGACGTACCACTTTGGGCTGGAGAGTGACCGCATTAGGACTCTTGTGGATCTCTCAGACAACCATCCGATCAATCCGATCGCGACGTACTGGAGGAGGCGCGATTAAGACTGGATTAGTCTCCCGTTGGATCTCTCAGACGAGCAAAGAATTGCGAGCTTGAGTATAGCAGATCCAAAGAGAATTGGTCCTCGAAGCAGCAAGTGGGCGCTAGGGGTGGCTATGCCGCCTGTCGGGGCTAATCGGAGCTAGACACATTTGATACACCGGTCCCGACCTTTTTTTACTGCTCACGCTCACGTCGCGAAACGCCGGGGTCAGTTATGGATCCCGCTGTGATCTACCGCATCGATACGAGCTATAGCGCCCATCGTCATGACGAGTGTACACCTCACTGCTGTCATGTCATGGTTAGTATTGCTCCAAAGTCGGACTTTCGATTGACTACGAGCAGGTGCCCGCCCGGTATCCAGGTATGACTCCTATGGGCGGTAATTGCATATGGGATCTTCGAAATAATAATACAGAGGATCCGCATCCTCAGCACCTCCTCCGTCTCTCCTGATGGCCGGCCACGCTATAACTTGTCGTGATTTACTGCATGTACTGAGGTCTAATTGTCTACCTTGCTCTAGCAGCAGTCTCCCATACTGGCGCTCTTCTTCTGCCGCTTCTAGAGGCTCTACGACGCCTTAGGAGCCATTCACCCTGTGATGTATCCCATGCGCCACCCGCTGTCCAGCAAGAAGAGCCAAATGACCGGTCTCGTGCTTGTTCTCCCAAGTCTCCTCTTGGGGCTCGACGATATGTCTGTAGAAAAGAATAGACATCACTTTTGGCTCCAACGCCACAATTCGAGACGTACATAAATAAGGTATAAGATGATCCCAACCTCCCAACAACAACCTAGATGCTCCTATGCGGATCCTGCTGCACCTTGGTATATAGCTCCTGACATCTCTCAACCAGACCGCGTGCTTCCTTCTCGTACTGCGGCCAGAATCTGCTCTGGTTTACCTCAACCCTCGATATCCCCAGCGATTGATCATCGACTCAAAAACAACAGGGAGATATGCCCCAGACTCGGAACGTAGCGACGGGATGGCAGACAGAGGTATGAGAGTAGCAGATATAGCCGACACCGAAGCCAGATAGGGCGTGACCATGTGGTATTTTGAGCCCGCGAAACGCGCCTATAAACGTCAGTACACCTTTGATAACTGATAAAAAGGATCCTCACGAGATAGCAAAGCTGAACCTGAAGAACCCTCAACACCGCGCCTGTAAGCTTCGCCGAGATCCCAGTCTGCGATATACCGGGTGCATAATAATGTGGCGAATCAAATCCGAGTCGCGCACCGCAGCCTCATCCAATATCGCCGCGAACATCTCCGTCTCGAACTTGACCAGCTCGTACGGCTGCTGCGTCTTCCGTCAGCTGCCAGTCGTCCAAGCTGAATCCGTGCGCGCACGCATTCGTCGATGTGGTCCACATAACGCGCGAACCCGTGCGTGTACTTGAGTAGGGGAACCAGCTCCCGGTACTGAGAGAAGGGTGGGTCAGTATGAAGACCGCGATGAGCTGAGGATCGCGTGCCATGACATAGTGCGAGAATAAGTTTGCTTGGAACATCCAACCGAGACCGTCGACGCTGCGTTCGCCGTGACATGCAGGTTGAAGGCAGGTCGCGAAACGATGCTGAAAGGGTCGGTGAGCATCTGCTTCAAAGCAACGTCCAGCTTATCCGGTCGTAGCTCGCGTTCCCAGCATTGCATATGAGATGTGAGATGTATGGGTAACTAGATTCCTTCAGCCTCTCGTTGACACATAAACAACCGACAAACACACTTTTTCTTGATCTCGTCCGTGAATCTAAACACACTCGAGAGGTCGGCAAGATCCACAGCGCGGACATCAATTTCCACATTCAGACGAAAACTTTCAGCGTGCTCGTCCACCCCCTCCGTATGCACGCGACTCTGAATATACGCATCCAAGCTCTGGAAGAGCTCCTTCTTCGCTGCCTCGGCGCGTTGGACGCTTCTGCATGCCATAATCAAGGTCACCCCATGGCTCGGTATGGGGAGAGCATCTTTGCCTCCCGCTGGCGTCGGGATCTTCAGGTCCTCGAGGTCGGCAGGTGTCGCGTGCGAGAGCTGGTGCAAAAGTCGTTCACATATCCCAAAGCCGACGCCGCTGCAAGTGCCAGTCAACTGGAATGCGCCATGCACTTGAACTGCGAAACACGCACCTGTTAGCCCCCGTAACAATGATTATAGGCCGTGAAGACATCTATGCTGCCACCCAAATAGCAGGAATAGAGGCGCTGTCTAAGCACTCAGGACACAATGTGGGGTGAGAGACTCAGGAAGAGTCCTCGCGAGTGAGATTCCGGAGGTACGCAGACCTTCCTGAATCAAGACTCGAGGGAGTGGTGCGTGGGTGCGAAGAGTGAGGTGCTGATGGCGAACGGTGAGAGGCGATCGATGTGAACGTGTCCTCGCAATTCTCTCGATCTCACAAGAATCTGCATCTCCATGGGTAAAAAAAGAGGTGCGGCCATCACTGGCAGTTCCTGGCAGTTCATCAAGAGAAGCAATACGTGGGCAATGCAATAGACTCTCACCGCTGCCACCACCTTTCCCCTGACACTTTCTGTCCTTGGGAAGATCACAGACCGCTCGATGGGCGACATCCAAGTCTTTCCGCATCCGGATGAAAGGCGCGAGGGTGAAGGCAAACCAGTGGACGCTGAAGGGACGACATTTTGGAATCCATGGCGCAGTTGGCGAGAACACGACGCGTGGGACAAGTTTACAGTCTACTTGCTGCTGAATTGGCCAACAGATAACGGTTCATCTCGCCTCTATTCCTGGAACCTCAACGGATCTTGGATGGAAGATGAGCGCTTCAAATGTATCGGCCGCGCTTATGGGCATCACGATACTGATGGGTCCAATAAGTAATTTCAATTGGAACTGTTCTTCTGTGTGGGTACGAGTTCCTTTCGTGAGGTGTTTCCCAACAAAGACGTTCGCACATGTAGAACTCTTGAGCGATGCAAAGATCGGCATCAATTTACTGCGGTACATTATGCCATTCATTGCAGACCTTCTGTGATATCGTAAGTTGATGATATCTTGTTTGTGTTCGCGTTTCTCTCTCAGTTCGGTGATTCCATTGTGCGGGCGGATGCTCAAAAAGAGGATGCCCAAGCTTTGAGAGGGTAACTAATCATGTCGCTGTTGGACTTCATTATCTCTGAACTTCGAACTGGGTGAGCCACCGTGCTCCCTACACCTTCTCACATTGATTCTTTTTCAGGCGTATCTCTATCACGACAGAGTTGTCCGCCACAGGCACGTTGCACTCTACTCTAGCTTGTCTTTTCTCTGAATTCCGAGATCCATTTTACCAGTCCTAGTCGCTTACGACTATTTCCTCACACTGTCGGACGAACACACTCATCTCTGGAAGCCCAAGAAGACACTCGTGTTCTTTCTTTATGCGGTCCTTCGTTATGCGACTTTGGGCTACCACATCATATTTGTGATAAGCTTCTTTTTACCGCAGTTGAACAAGGTGGGGTCAGTTGCCCCGCAAAATTCTCTGTCTTCACCGAATCGACACTAATACATGCATTATAGGAGTAAGTATCCCCTCCAAAACTCTAGGTCCCGCACATCTGAACAGACCTCTCCAGGTGCGGCGGAGTGATTCGCACCAGCCAGTTTCTCTTCATTCTTTCGTCCGCAAGTCTTTCAGGTCGGTCCATGGAACCCCTTGCTCGTTGCAGCTCTCAGTCGTATCTCCAGCCATATTCGCATTGCGGACATTTTGCCATCTTACCAACGCAATCGTTAATTCTCGCCATCTTATGCATCGTTCGCAGTCGCCAAGACTGTTGTCAGCCTGGTCAGTATGAACCTCAGTCTAGTATGTCTTAGCATATCTCACGCTTAGGATATGCCTAGCTCGATACTTGCACACTACGGCTACTGTCGTTCCATCACTCTTCAGTTCATTCGACCGGTGCACCAGAGTTTGGACAAGAAATGTAGGTGTTCCTGAATGGTGAAGGCCGCGTGATATCGATGTCGTTTCTAGGGAACACGACTTCGTCTTCACTGGCACTACTCTTTGATACTCTGGTCTTAGGCTTCAGTATCTATCGGACCGTCGGACAATGCATCAGGGCGCGACGCCTCGACATGCCACAAGGTGTTACTTACTTCATTCTTCGAGATGGTACGTTGATAGTACTTTGTGGAACCTTTGCTGAATACTCCCAAACGTTCAGCCTTGCTTTATTATCTGTGAGTGTAATTACTATAGCACGCTTATAGTTTGATCCAACTCGTGGCTATCAAGGTCCATCGAAGTCATGATAATTTCAAGCATCGTTTTTACTCAGGTGAAGTCTCTTGGAAGTCTCATGCTCTCTTTGACCCGTTCTTTTCGCTCATCTGTTGCTGCTATTTTTGAAGATTCCGTCACTGGTGAGTGCCTCGTCGAATGCAAGGACGTCCATATCAGACCTTTACAGGCAAACGTGGGAAGAGTGACCACAATTCTACAAACAGCGTAAGGATACTACCTCGTCACCACAGCTCGATCGCTGAAACCGGTCATAGGCTTGCACCGATTCTCACGCAGAGATTGGTCCTGAATCTCAGAGACGTTGATAACAGTGTTTCGTCGAACCCAAATGGTACGAAGTCGGATAGGCTGGATGACATGCAGTTTGCGCACGGCTCTGTCATAGGCAACATCGGCGCGCCTATGCGCTCGTCATTAGAGTTCGATGAGCTTTGGGATGTAGACGGAGATGCAGAAGAAGATGATATCATGGAGGTAGTACGCAGAAGTGAGTGTTAGATGGAGGAAGGGCCAGCGTAGTAGACAGATTAGCCCGATACATTTCTTGACTTATTTATATCATCACTGTTTCCCCGATATCACAGACTGTGAACCGGCCATCTTCGATGTCATTCTTCCTGCATTCCTCGGCTAGT
This sequence comes from Hymenopellis radicata, assembly GCA_015501595.1. Classification (NCBI taxonomy): domain Eukaryota; kingdom Fungi; phylum Basidiomycota; class Agaricomycetes; order Agaricales; family Physalacriaceae; genus Hymenopellis; species Hymenopellis radicata. The sequence goes on from JADNRX010000740.1 coordinate 24,236, forward strand.
AGATGCGGTGGCTCGAGGACTTGTTCGTTGGTAAGAATGAACGTTCTGAAGCATGGTCAGCCTCAAAAAGCGTTCCCCCGGAATCGACCTACCCCCAGTGCATTCCAAGGGCGCGTTTGGCACGAAGATCCTTGAACAGAAGGACACTATCCGCCGGACAACAATGATTCGGCGACGTGTACCGCTGAGGAAGATAGGCTCTGGCCAGATTTGGGCTTGAGTACTACTCCGATTGAAATACACGGGGACTTACCCTAT
>JADNRX010000741.1:0-24321 GCA_015501595.1 Hymenopellis radicata
AACACCATCGCAATCCTGAGATATAGTATTCCTAGTCGTTGCTTCTGCGGCCATGATTCCGTCTCGACTTGCATGTGATCAAAGTCGATGAAGACTCTACGGATCGCCGTGTGCTGCCAGTGTTCGCGCAGTGAGTTTATTAATTAGGCCGTAAACACAGCAGAGTCGAAACCATACGTGGGGTATCCCTATACATACGTTGTGAGCAAACGAAACGTAAAGAGAGACGCGAAATGATCATACCATCTCTAAACGGCCGGCGACATTTTGGGCAATGCGTAACGTTAAGCAAGCACTCTTCACAGAATATGTGACCTGCCAGAGGATAAGTAGAGCCGCGTCGGTAGTCGACGCGAACAGGACATACCACAAGGAATAGAAACAGCGTCCTTGTAAGGGCCAAGGCAGATGGCACACATAGTTGGAAAGACCACTGGCATAGTCGTATGTATACTCTACAGCTGTGGCTGCTACGCGGTGAGGGTCAAGGAGATAGCTAATCAATCATCACACACGCGTCCTACACGTCTTCGGGCGTATTCAGGTCCAGGCCCAACAAAGTCCGTCGATCCAAGCATTCACAGCAGCGATGTGGGGACAGGGACACACAGCAGTCAGTACCAGATGCCAATGGTGGTGGAAGGCAAGCGCGCCTGAAACATTGATCCGTATCATCCGAGTCAATCTCGCGTCAGGTCACCGTGTAGTTCGCGAAAGCGTCAAGCTCGCTGTACACTACTATACTATACTTACATTGGCTTTCTGAGTACATGAAATTCAAATCGATTTCCAGTGCATGATCCTTCAAGTTCTCAACGCAGCGTCGAATCAGTCCCGGAACCTATCAAGACCGGAGACACAAGACTTCAAAGCTGGGATAGCTACGAGTAGATATGAGTTGCGCAAAAGAGTGTGAATGGACAGTGGGCGTACTCCAGGATAAATGGCAAAGAATAACTGAACGAGACAGGCGAAACGGACGAGAACTCCAAACACGAGGGTATTGAAGCCAATTGCCGTAAGGAGAACATAGCAGGTATTCACAGACAGGATAAACGCCATCGCGGACTGAAAATACAGCTTTGTGCGGGCCAATTTACCCATCGGGGACGTGGGCTTGGATGCGGCGGGTGGAGGCGGAGTTGGGCATCGACCGGATTTCAATGCCGATATCTCCTCGCTGGCTTGCTGCAACTGGCGCGTGAGCTCGTCCATCTCGCGAGAATCGAAATCAATGAAAACCCTTCGGACCTCGGAGCTGAGCTTCAGTCCTAAGCGATAGAGAACCTTAGTAACAAAGATGTAAAAGAAAACATGGACGACCATACCGCGTGAGAACGGTGCCCGACATTTGGCGCACATAGAGAGGCCTTGCAGACAACGAGAGCAAAATATGTGGCCTGCGGGGAAGACAGTGAATCGAGAGCATTGGGAGAAAAATTCAAAACATGAAAGAAATTACCACATGGAATAGAAGCGGCGTCATTGTAGGGGTCAAGGCAGATAGAGCACTGAGTTGGAGAGATCATGGTAGGACTGGCAGTGATGAGTGGAGGAATAATCACCGCGAGACCAACGCGAGACACACGCGTCTCGGAGGTATTACAGATCGCGAATGGACCGCTTTAGGAAGCGAGACTTGCACAGCATAGATAAGAAAAACTGTTAAAATAGTACATGGGACAACAGTAACGATGGGAGCCAAATGGGAGCACTGTCGAGCGAAAGTCAGCTAGCATTACAAGAACACACGCATACGTACTACTATGAATGTGTCGTTCTTTTTAGAAATGACGCATATGGATTGCGCAATAGCGGTTTAGGAATATCCACAGAAATCGAATGTCGCGCTCTCTTGGCAGGTGGGGCACTCGAGCTTGAACCTGGAGTGACGGTGGCTCGTTTCATCTCACGACGGATTTCAGTTCGAATACTATCCTCCAGTTCACGCTTCAACTGTAACGAAGTTTGCTTCTCCTCACTCAGAGCCTCCTTCAGCCTTATCTCCAATCCTTTTAGCTGCTGCACCTGCGCTTTGGCAGCAGCGAGTTCAGTCTTGAGCTTGTCGGTTTCGCTGGTATTTAGATCGACGTAGATTCTGCGGATGCTGGGGTGTATGTGTTTGTGCAGCGGTTTCATGACCAGAGTGAGCTAGACGACATAAGTCCATCAGTCTGATAAGGGCAGGCAAAAGACGTACATCGGGGGTCACTACTCACTAATCGTTAGCAACGAAGCATATGCAAGCGGGAATTTACAAACAGAAAGTAAAGTCCTTCTGGCACATTGGGCATTTCGCGTTGACCCCGTCGAGGCTCTCCCTGCCGATATGCGATTGGAGGCAAGGCGAGCAAAAAATATGGCCTTTGCGGGTTCAGCAAAGGATCTGACGGAGATGAAAGACGGATAAAGACCACAGGGTATAGAAACGGCGTCTTTGTAGGGCTCCAAGCAGACACTACATTCGGTTGTCATCGCGTAGGGTGTCGTCCGGAGTCAAGAGTGATTAGAACTCCGACGCGATCGCTAAAGGATTTTCACGACCACATCCATCTCTTGATTCAATGGACTCCATATGGGATGAAACCTCCTCCATCGACGTCCACAGCGAAACCCAGTGGACACAAATGTCTTCAGACTTTACCAATACAGGCTACCGCGAAGGCATCATAGCCGGCAAAGAATCCGTGCTCCAAGAAGGCTTCGACGCTGCCTTTGCCCAGACAGGCGTACCCCTTGGCCACCAACTAGGCATACTGCGCGGCACGGCTTCTGTCCTGGTTTCTGTTCTCTCAAAACAGCAAGGCTCTTCAGCGTTATTGGACGATGCGCGCTCGATATCGTCTGCCCTAGCCAATGTGAGATTCTCGGACATCGCGCCGAGGGATTTGGAGGCGGAAGAACATGCCCGGCAGCATCTCGAGACGGAGGGCGTACATGTCCCGGAGAAGGTGGATCAGGGGCTGGAGGATAGGTTGTCGGCTGGGGCGATTACGAGGCTGTTGAAACTACGCGACCGACGATGGACGATGTTCATGCGTTGAAAGATCGGCTCGACAAACTCATACAGCAAACAGGCTTGAACATAACTTGGAGTTGAAGAGGGCTCATTGGTCAAACCAATATCCTTCCCAGTCAATCAATCGTACAATCCATCTACCTCCTGGCGCAGCTGGCAAGCTGTGGCAACTGCGGCCCGTGAAGGTGCATCCCAGTGCCCCGAGACTGGGAAAGACCTCTCATGGCGACCAGTACGGCCGTGCTCTGCCAAGCATGTCGTCCATGGGTTGTCGTCTTGCTCCTGTCGGTGACGACTGGTCTGCCGTGAATAGTGCGTAGGCGATGAGGCTTACTAAAGGACTGGGTACGGTTTCCATCTTTACCTGTGGGTGAAATACATGCTCAATCAACTTCGTGCTAGATATGCTGCTATTACTTAGTCCCCGTCACTCGGGATTCAGTGCACCTCGAAATGTAATCTCTAAACCAGGAGGAAAAATTATATGCACTCGATCCCGAGGATCCACGACATTCGTGGGGGTATGCAAATCTTTGATCTTTCAGGCGTCGCCTGCGTCCTGAATGGACGCTGGCTTTGCTTACTTGTCAAGCGCCTGGCTATGCCTCAACTAGGTTGGATTTCGTCGTAGGTGCCGTGGCAGCTCTCCTACTCAGTAGTGTCGTACCTACTCATGTCAATCTGGCCAAGGCATACGGACTCTCTACAGAGTACATAGACTGCACTTTGAACAGGCCTTCACAGTTGGTGTATTTCTACGCTTGGGGGAGTTGTAGGGGCGTACATGCAGGGCGTCGAACAGTGATCATGATCCAAACCGGCGGAGCACAACTTAATCCATGAAGTCGGCGGTGTCTGAATTGTTCGCGCGAGTTATCTGTCGCTTCGAGTATCTGCTATCCTTATCACTTTCGACTGTAGTCCTTACCTCGACATCATGGTCTCTCGGTTTCACCTCGAGATCTTGTATGGCAGTAGGAAAAACTTCTTAAGGCTATGCACTCGATCCCGAGGATCCACGACATTCGTGGGATTATGCATATTGCAAATCTTTGTTTTCAGCGTCGGCTGCGTCCTGAATGGATGCCGGCCTTGCTTAATGGCAGAGCGCCCGACTATGCCTCAACTAAATCGGCTGTTTCTGTGTAGCGCCGTATCTACGTGAGCAATCTAGTAAAGGCATATGGGCTCTCTACTACAACATAGCTAGATTGCAGAACGAACGGGCCTTCGCAGTTACATTATATCAATGGTTAGAAGAGTAGTAGGGGCCTCTTACATCGATAAAGCTATAGGGACACTCGGAGAGTGGATGACTTTCCGTAACGTCTGGAGAGCTAGAATAAATTTCAGATGCCTAGCAACGGCCTAGAGAGGAAGGTAGCCGAGCCGGCCCGCGCCACGGCTGCAGGGCCAGGATATCTCAACCAAGTTCATGTCGTTCCAAATGTTCAATCTAGAGGAGGGGTCAGACCCCTCCTCCAGAATTCAAGCTATCAAAATTAATGTTCCAAACCCCGTTGCCAGGGTCCTCTTATGTTTCATCGTTCGTTCACGACGTGTCTTCCCACCAGCAACACCTCAAAAAGTGGTGCCATTCAGTGGCATGAAGTAAATAATGCTCAGAATCAATGCTGGAGGTCCGCAAATGTGAGGATGAGGAGTTACCTTATGGGGACACACCTCGGCATCGTCGCCGCAGTAAACTGGAATCTAATAACACTTTTAAGCAGACACGTGTTACGGGACTGAAAGCAAAATATCAAAGTGGCGGAGTTTCAATGCCACAATTACGGAAAGTCATCCAGTGATCCAAAAATCGGCGGAGCGCAACCTGAAATCGTAAAGTCAGATTCGAGTCAGACGAATCGACATTAGACATTGAAATTATTCAGGAACTTACGGAGCGAAACGCTTCGTAGGGATGACTGTAGATCCTTTAAATACGCGCTGTACTGAAGACAGTCAGCATGACTAAAAGCTCTTACGAGCGTGTTATTGATGAGTGTTTGGCATCGTGGGGTCTGCTATTTAAGGCTTTCCAGCGTCGTCTAGCGCCCACTCACTCCTTCATCTTCAAATCTCAACGAACACCTTTATCCAGCATTCACGCCACACGCCTAGCACTGCTCAGTGAGGCTCGCCTTTTATAACTATGCTCATCAGCTTACGCTCATCTATGTAGATGTCGCCCACCGCCGTTGACAAGGACACAACCCTCGCACTATCCCTCATCCACTTGCACGAACTGTTCAATGACTACTTTCGAGACCCCGCCTGAGAGAAAATCGTGCTCTCTTACCCTCCCCTGACCTGATCTTCAATCTCTGCCTACAACATGATCTAGTCGGGCGCCCTTCATTCGCGTCTATAGGCACCTGCATGACCAGTATCGCAGTATCTCTGGAGCGCGGGATGTCATAGAAAAGTGGTGTGCAGGACAGACAACAGCAAATACGACCTCGCCTATGACACCTACCGCAAGCCAGCAGCTCGACGTCGTCCTAAACTGCTATTCGGGGAGTCACGCGGAGAACGGCGCCCCAAGTCCAAGCCTCGTCAGAGGGCCAGGCAAACCAGTACTCGCTCTTCGACTGCTTCCGCCATTACTCCGTCAGCTCCCGCGTCTATGTCAAACCAATCCTCGTTGCTCCTGTCTCCTCTTTCCTCGCTTCCCATCGATGATGCTACTTCGATTCTCAGCGCAGAGCCTCCTCGGGAACATCCGTTTACGTCTAGCAAGCTCGCCGAAGACGGAAAGATTGTAGTAACTGGAGATTCAGCGAAGGAAATTGACTGCCCCGCCAAAGGAGGCGACTTCCCTCGTTCGGAAAAACAACTAGTCAGGAGCTGATTGAAGAAGAACAGTCGGAAGAGGTCGCTTCAGTGGTCCAAGATGCAAAGAAAGATACGTGTTAGATATTCTGCACTCTTGCTATACTCTCGGTTATTATCCATGAACATTCTTTGCATATTACCAGTAGCGAATCAAGCCATACCACCTAGTCCACTTTCATGTATCGTACCAAACGCATTCTCTCCATGTTATGCCACAACTTCTAGCATCTCAATCTCGTGCGTGTAAACCAGCAAGACGAATGTCCTGAAGACTACCGGTATTGTATCTCGACTTATTGCCGGCGCATACATCAGTAAAATCGGATGCTCATAGGCGGTTTCTCATCTACCAATCGTCGGTGTACAATGTTACTAGAGAAAGAAGACCGCTAGACATAAGTCAATTCACCAGTGAATATGGTTTCACATACTACCCCATTCCAACAACGAAAACCGCAGCCAACCTCGCGATGATTTCCATGTCAATCGCCATCGTCACTTTTTCCACAATCTCCTAAAAATCTGGCGAACATCGCTTTCTGTAAACATCCCCCTCCTCCTCTCCGTTTCATTGTCCGGTACGACGAGACGATCCGGAAGAAACTCGAGTTGATCCATCCAGAAACCGCGAGGTGTACAGCGCGAAATTCTCGCACGCGAGGGCAAACTCGCCTCTGCGCAGGTGCATCACCAAGACACGATTGTATGGGGACGTGCCAGCCTTGGTGGAAGGACGAGGACCGCGTGGGAGAAGAAGATACTGGTTCCTCTCCACAGCGCTCGTCACGATCGGAGACGCGCCTCAACAGGCGTAAGGTCGGGGACCGGGAGTCAAGCGGGAGAGGCTTCCTCGAGTTTGAGCCGAGAGACGCATCTCGGAGTGAGACCGATTCAGAAACTATTTTATCTGGCTTGCACGCTCTAGCCTAACGTCGCGAATCAATCGCGCACAGCAAATCCACGTTCGAGAGTTAATGGTAGCCCTCAGACCGCAGTATATCGAGAAGAACCTCGCAAACCGCCTACGCGCAAGGATCATGAGAAGGCTGATATCATTGTCTGTTGTTACAAAATGAAACGCAGAATTCGGTAGCATCAACATCCCACGAGGTCTGTATTTCCACAAAACCTGGATTCTGGATTGAGGAAAGTCGTAAAGTCAATAGTTTCACGTACCGACGCTACGCATTCGGCGTAATCATCATCGCCACGATGCTCCACCTTGGTGGGAATGAGGTACGGCGAAACTGCGAGGACGCGTGTTGGTGTCCCGTGGATTCCGACTTGGCTCTGCTAGAGATGAAGGCCGGGGGCGGGCCTCAGCTCTTGTACCAAGATCCAAATTTACCTTTATACTCTTGGATAATGTCTCATACGGAGCTCTCCTGGAGGCTTCAAATTCATCCGCGTCCGCTTGCATTTTCCCAATCGTAGATGCCACGTTCTTCTTATAGGTCTCGAACTCCTTCCGGAGAGCAGACTCCTGACGCTTGAGCTCGGATATCTTTTGCTTTTTCTTGTCGATTTCATCCTTCAGCTCGTGAATTTCGCTGTTGTCTGTATCGATGAAAATGCGGCGTATGCTGGGCAAGACGTGCGGGTTAATGATCGGAGGTATCATTTGGGGCTACAAAGGAGAGCTTGACATGGAGGCAGCGGTGTAAGGAGATGAGATGGGCGCACGTCTGGACCAGCTATGATTTGATTTGATGAATAAAGATTGTAGAATGGCGAGGACAATTCGCACCACATTGGAATTCTTGGCGACAGGCAGGACATGAGGCGCGACCATTTCTCGTCGTTTGCGCAATGTGCGCTGCAAGACAAGCAGCGCAAAATACATGTCCTTCACAAAGCTTAGGCAGTGGTGTTATATGCGAAGACGAGCACGCACCGCAGGGTACTGAAGAGGGCTCTCTGTAGGGCATCAAGCAAATTGCGCAGGATGACGGCATTGTAGAACGCTCAAAGTGTTCAAAGAACGATGAAAGAGATATACGCGTTGATAAGGGATTCGACACGCGTTGCGCACATGCTCCGGTACTTCCTGTTCGGACTCAGTAAGACGTGTGACCGTCGGTAGTCGTAGGACTCGGAGTGGGCAGTACAGTGTTGGTGTTGGGTTTAACATGGAATCATTAAGAGACTGCTGAGGCGAATAGAAATGAAGCCTTTACGAAAGAAGAGTCGTATTCAGAGACGGTGGCGGCAGTATGGTAAATTAGCATGATGGTTGAAGACAAGAGGAAGTCGGAGTTTAAATTGCGCTTACCACCAACGATCATGGCCACTGAGTGTGGCATCTGCATTGAACCTTACAAAGACGCGTCGTCGATTCCCTGTGGTATCTATCGCCTTTTATCTCCTTTGTTGCATCGCTGAACACGTACAGGACACGTCTTTTGTTTGTCATGCCTCCACGCACACATCGCTCTGACAAGCCAAGATGGGCTCAACGCTACCTGCCCGACGTGTCGAACGGAGTTTACATTCTGTGCGTTCTCTTCCGCACTTCCATTCAGTCTCTGACAGTATTGCTGATAGCGACACCCGACGTACTTCCACTCCGTTTACTTTCCGTAACGCGAATCTGATGGCTCTGTCGCGTCTAGCTCTCCCTCGTCATGAAACCCCTTCATAAACACCTGCACCCCAGTATCCGCAGAGTCTTCGTGGACACCAACACCAAGGAACTCGATGACCTCAAAGTCGCGTATAAAAAACAGGCCGATGACGCAGAGAAACGAATAAACGATATGCAGGGAAAGCTAGACGAAATGGAGACCCAGCTGAAGGCGTCGGAGGAGAAACTAAAGCTGTCGGAAAGTAAAAATCCAGCACAAATGGCTCCCTCGGAAGCCTCCACTTCCAGACACAGCGTGCAGGACCGTCCGTCCAAACGCCAGAAAATGCAGGCGGTGCAAATGGTGTCCTTCTCAGACGATGACCGTCGTCGGTCTTACCAGGACATGGGCCTACAGTTTACAAAAAGAACGTCGTAACCATGAATGTAATTGTTTTTCGCCTATGTAATCGTACAGGGGATTATGGACACGGTCAACCAGTACGAGGTGGCCTTGGCCCGCGACATCAAGCTCGTCGTTCAGCTAGACTACCAGCGCCACGTCGTCAAATGTCTTATTTTTCCGTATTTTAATCCTTCACACCCGGGTCTGTATCGTTACTTCGGCGCTCTCACCAGCTGCTCCCATGTACACTGTGGGTACTGTTACTACCGTCCAACGTCGCTATAACTGAACTCTTCTTGCATCCAGCTTTTTATCTGTTTTGTTTACCGTTCGATCTCGGAGGTCGGATTTCTCAGAATATCATTTCCCCGCGTTTATTCTAGATCGAATTTGCTGTATTCCTGCTGGACTTCCAGTTCGTTCCTGTTTGTCAGTTACGTCTTGGCCGCTGACTTTTCGTCAATCACGGCCTCTGGACTATACCGCGCGGGGGCGCCAAAAGCCGGTGGTACTGCGGTGCTCTCCATGGCGTGACGCAGTGATGAACGAGCAAGTCGGAGACGCGCCATTGCCGTTCACCACCCCTCAATCACGACATCCTGACATTCATTCTACTTAGAATTCATGGTCTTTTGAATAGCACTGATTCCCGTCACGCCCGAGATGTGTTGTCTACAGTACTTATATCGGTCTCTTCCTTGCCTCTTGCTAGCGCCATTCCGATACTCGATATGTCCTCCATCCCGTTCGAGGCCACGGACCGCTCTCGCAGTGTGGATATCCAGGTTGCCTATGACTCGGATAACGAAGATCAGGTATCTAACTTGAACCATAACAGTTCTGAGTCCTGCAGCTTGGACGAAGATGACGTGGAAGAGATTTCTTCATGCATAGAAAACGATACCACCTTCTCAGGCGAACTGCTTTCGGTTCCAGCCATGATGGAGGGTGGATGGATCCCTCTTCAAGCAAGGTATGTACGTTCTGTGTGCTTCAAGGGAACACTTGTCTCACGTCGAATTTTAGGGCAGTGCAAGCTTTGTTGAGGGATAAACGAGAAACTCGGAAAAGTAAGGAAGTATTTGATCACCGCATTACACCAGTACTGAGGAATGTAGACCCGGTCCTTGACATTCTCGCTGTTCTTCTTGAAACTGTAGGCGGAGTAGATCGCCTGGACGGCCAGTGGTGGGAGGAAAATTTCGTGCTGCGTACCAGCCTACGGCTCAGCAGCCTGCCGTTACAAGTGCATGACCTTGTGAGCATACGTTGCGATGAGTTCTTCATGTCATCTCATCTGATTGAAAGACCGTCGTCTACCACTGGGCACTTCCTACGTTGCTGTCTCTGCTGGGCATGATATCCTCACCAGCGCATGGACCCTCTGATTACCGGTCGACGTCGACATGCAGTTCCGACGTCTGCCAAATCTCATTCATGTCTAGTTTCTCTATGGAAAGGACTGTGGTTGGTTTCTCACTTCATGGACCCTCAGAGGATCTCATACAAGTGATGCGCATCGCCCTACCTCACTTCAGCGTGATGAATACGCGTAACGAAGCGCTCTCGAAGATTCGCACCGTTGGCTATTCGTATTCCTCGCAGTCGCGATCTACCTTTGGACCGACCACTGGCATATCGTCGAACATGATTGTGTGCCTCGACGTCGCAGAAAGCGTCTCAAAATTGATTCCAATCGTCGGTGATGTCCTTGAGGGCGCGTGTGGGATTCTTCGAAAGATAGTTCAAGTAGCTGAGGTAAGTGAAACCGCCCATCGATACGTGACCACTACCTCTTTCTGATGGACTGTGGCAGAGTGCTCGTGCAGCTCGAGACGAATGCAAAGCTCTCGCCGAACATACAGCATGCATAATGATTGCAATCATCAGCGAGATAGGGTGGACGGCAACTCCAAGTAGCGCAGAACTGAAGACAATCTGTGACCTTGTCGCGTAAGCCCATCTCCAGACCTCGAGGTTCAACTAGCACACCATAACTCTGTCTTAGAATCCTCGAAGACGTAAACCAAAGGATCCACAGTTTCTCGAAGCTTGGAAACCTCAAATATTTCGTTTACCGCGAAAAAATCAATGCAGAAGTTAAAGAACTCCATGCGCGAGTGGACAACGCACGGATCGCGTTTAGGGTGAGCTTTTTACGTGCTCACTTTAAGGACCTCCTTCCGCTGACGCGCATCAAGATCCGAAACGACATCTCGACCACACAGCTGCTACATGACCTCCGGCGTATGCAGACTACTCTCATGTCGCGCGTCGGTGATCTCTACGAGGGCCAGAAGTTAACCCACAGCAAATTGGACATGATTCTTGTTCAGGTTTGTCTACTTTCAGCTTGCCACGGCCTGCCACACTTATGTGTTCCTCATGCATTGCAGATGCGAGCCCAAGATCGCGGCGTTGTTGGGATGGGAAGATTCCCAATGATGTCAAAGCTGGGATAGCTACGAGTAGATATGAGTTGCGCAAGAGAGTACGAATGGACAGCGGGCGTACTCCAGGATAAGTGGCAAAGAATAATTGAATGAGAGAGGCGAAACGGACGAGAACTCCAAACACGAGGGAATTGAAGCCAAGTACCGTATGGAGAACCAATTTACCCATCGAGGACGTGGGCTTGGATTCGGCGAGGAAAAGGCAAGTTGAGCATCGACCAGATTTCAATGCCGATATCTCCTCGATAGCTTGCTGCAACTGGCGCGTGAGCTCATCCATCTCGTGAGAATCAAAATCAATGAAAACCCTTCGGATGTCGGAGCTGAGGTTTAGTCCAGGTGCTTGCGTCATTCCTAAGCGATAGAGTACTTTAATAACAAAGATGTGAAAGAAAACATGGACGACCATACCGCCTGAGAACGGTGCCCGGCATTTGGCGCACTTGGAGAGGCCTTGCAGACAATGAGAGCAAAATATGTGGCCTGCGGGGAAGACAATGAATCGAGAGCATTTGGAGAAAACATGAAAGAAATTACCACATGGAACAGAAACGGCGTCATTGTAGGGGTCAAGGCAGATAGAGCACTCAGTTGGAGAGATCATGGTAGCACTGGCAGTAATGAAAAGAATCATCATCGTGAGACAGAGGACACACGTCTCGGAGGTATTACAGATCGCGAATGGACCGCAATGAACTTAGATAAGAATATAAACTGTTAAGATAGCGTACATGGGACAACAATAACGATGGGAGCACTGTCGAGCGAAAGTCAGCTAGCATTACAAGAACACGCATACGTACTACGATATTGTGTCGTTCTTCCTAGCATCATTGGCGCATATGGATTGCGCCGCAATAGCCATTTAGGAATATCCACAGCTCTCTTGGCAGGTGGGGCACTCGAGCGGCTTGAACCTGGAGTGACGGTGGCTCGTTGGATATCACGATGGATTTCGGTTCGAATCCTCCACAGTAGGCCAGAACAAGCGCCTCATGGTGTACAAGTTCCCGATGACTCGTAAGCGTCCGGCGCATTTGACCACACAGAAGATGTTCATTCGTCCCCACGTGACCGCGGTGGCGCAAAGGAAGAACTTGTCCTTTAGAACATAGATTTGAGTACATAGACAGTATTTCGAGAGCCTTGATACATCAATCGAGGCCGTGCTGGGTTCGGCTTTGTTTCCTGTAGCAAGTTACAAAGATTAGAAGACAATATCAATGGCAAAAGCAAACTGACATTTTTCTTCTGTACATACAGAGAGGCGCTCTCATGTAGCCAATCCAGCCTTGAATCAGGCATGTCCAACGTCTTGCGCTCGGTACGAAAGTGGTGATGGACGTTTGTACTCCAATCTTGAGCCTTCTGAAGCTTCCAAATGTTCCATCAGTCCTAAGAACAAGTGTCGAATTGATTTGACTAATCAGACGATGCAAAGTCAAGGTACAAACAATCGGCCACCACAACATAGATCATCGCTCTCAACGAAATGGCACGCCCTACGCGCGCTTCTCGCCAGATGCAGAAACGTCGTGTCCGTCCTGATCTCCATCTGTTCCGTCTTCTGAACCCCCCGGGCCGTTGATGTCCTGCAAGGCGATGTCGGTGATAGTAAGTCCCTGTTGGGATGCTCCGATGAATAGGGAAGGCTCTACAAGAGGGTGTGCGCTCCTCAGGATGCGGGTAGCCAAACGACTCCGCGATGAGCCGTCTGAGCGAGCCATGACGCGGCCGATTATAAGCGTCGGCGCAATTCCCTGCAGCTTCGGGTTAGACATTTATTGAACTTTATACTGTCAAGAGTCGGCGCCCACCGTGATACTGTTCGATATTGCCCAAGGGTAACGAAAGCGGCACAGAAACATCAGTCCACGGACAGTGTAGAACTCGTATCCATATACAACTAGGAGAGCAATGTAGGCGATGGTGTAGGCAAGCGCTGATTCGACGAGGATTTCGATGATTTTGCGGTACGTCCTGTTGGACCGCAGAAGGCGGAGTACGATGAGCAAGGTACAAAGTCCGTTGATGAGAACAGTGGTCAAGCAATAGACAAAGGTCCATTTCGTCTGCTCCGAGTAGTCCGCGTTCCGTTTAGATATCAACGCAATAATAGCCGAGGAACTGACTGCGCGTACTGTTTAGAAGACAGATGGGAAGAAAAGGTGCGACTCACCTATTTCAGCGAGGAAACCTGCGGTGAGAGGAGCTGTAATCTTCCATGTGCGTTCATATAAGCTCCAGCAGCGCCAAACCTAATCAGAGTCTTCAGCCCCATGTCAAGACCCAACCGTTCAGACTGACCAGAACAATGTCGGCCACAATGACATTGACACTTTGGATGACCACAACCGCCAAATTGGACGCATCAGTCATGTTGCCCGAGGTCGAGTAGTAACCGAGTTCCGAATAAAGTGATTCTCCGTGAATAATGAACTGATCGTGCACAAAATGCCACCAATTCAGTATAACGAGGGCGCTCTGAGAGACCCATAGAAATGTGATTATGCATGCGAAAGTAATTCGCTTTCGATCGAGAGCGTCCGCGGCAAATACTGAGAGAAGAGGTCAGCATGAATCAGGAGACAAGCTGGGACGCCTTACATGTGTGGTACAAAGAAATTGAAAAGACACACGTGTGCAGACCATAGCCGAACACGAGAAGAATTGTGGGATGTAGTTGCGCGGAAAGGGCGAATTGAACGTCGCCGACTGTGAGTCCGAGATCCTGCAGCGATGTTGAGGACATAATAGATGGTGCTCATGGTGATTCCGCAGTGTACATCGCACATTATATCTGTCACCGCAGGTCAAGAGTCACCTTCCATCTTTATTTCGTATTCAGGACAGAGCTGAGGAGGACGACTCGGAACATTGGATGATTGATGTCTTAGAATCGCGGGCTACGAAAAGGGATCACATATAGTAGAAGACTTTTAAAGGGCACCTACCGACTGAACGACTCGCTTAACGACCATCCTGATCTCTGGATCCGTCATTCTCAGAGCCCTCCTTCCGTCGGCCCCGGAACCTGACTGTGCGCACTCTTGCTATTCACCTGGCTTGAAATAGATAGAGAGATATCTATCTATCTATCTAGGCCGTGTACGCCGTGGCATGGGTTCATTCGGGCTAGGTACAGGGAACATCAAAACAGGACGCCTCGTTGAAGCTGGTGACTCAACTCACTTGATTGCCTTCCAATAATATCTGAAAAGAGCCTGAGACGAGAACTGGCCTGACGCATCGATGGATAGGAGCTACGTTTGAAAGATCTCTTCGACAGACACGCCTCCTTCGGCGTCACAATCCAGGGCACGCAGGCTACAGCCACATTCCATGCACAGATTATAGGTGGGTGGCCATTGCACGATTCCTTGACCGTCTTCTCTGCTCCGTGTACGTTCTCCTGTCTATGGGAGGAGATTTCGGCTAGGTGAACCATTCGGAAGACGTCAATAACATATAACCAACCAGTAGTTCAGAGTACGAGCAAGGCGAGATCATTCGGCGGCGTCGTTCGGATTCCTCAGAGCCCGCAATTGAATCCTCGTCCAAAAACTTTGTGATCTATAGACGACACATTGCTAAGTCGTGATAGCAATATGAGGCAATGGATAGGCGTAGTGGTGGTGGCCGGAAGCAGATGAAGTGCAGGACCGCGATCGCTATCACACTTGACTTCCTGTCATCATCAAAAAGCATTTCATTGTCTGCGTGCACTGTCCTGGCTGAACTCTCGAACGTATGGCTCTGGGACGGTCACCGTCCAGAAGACGCACATCTTGTGGCTGTTCATCGTCATCTCTTCTCTTGGTCGCAACGGAAAGGGCTCTGCACTCCACTCAAATAGCCCTAAGCTAGTTCAAACTGTCACCACAATTCTTCGAATGTTAGGTCTACTCGGCTGGGCCTCTGACAGAACTGCGCGCCGAAGAAGGGATATACATTGAACGCTCGAAACGCTATACAAGGCCAAGTACACTACGACTGAGCCGCCCAGTCACGGAAAGAAAGGTGGATGAGGGGGTAAAGAAACAATGGCTCACCTCTTACACCTCACCACACGCTAGAAAAGGTCAGCACACAAACTACACTACGCTACTCTCACTCTCACGCAAATCAAACTAGTATCTACACGCACCTCCAGTCTCCACTCGGCCTTGAGGAACTGTTGAGGCTTTTGAGGACGTCGTCGAACTATTGAGGAAATCGCGTAAGTCGAGGCTGGCAACAAAGTCAGCCACAATCCGTGAACGACGACGACGACGACGTACCCTTGCAATGACGCCTATCGCTGTTTGCTGACAGCCGCGTTGACGGACCTGGCTCGACAGCCCCGGCTTGTGTATGACTAGAGAAGGGAAGAGGAGAGTCAGCGAACTGGACTGGGAGACGGGATGTGACTGGGCGGCTGAAGGAGAAATGCGTAGGTCTTGCCCTTCTTATAGTGCTAACTGCTGTAGAGGCCGGATGGGGAAAGGGTGATGATGGGCAATGCCATCGCTCAAAGACAATGGAATAATTGAGGCCGAACGCGACTTCCATTGTTGGTCCTTTGCTCTTCATTCCTGAGTAGGAATTTTCATACAATGCAGGGATTGAATTGGAGAGAAAGTTCCATTTTGGGGGGAGAATGGACAGGATCACTGGCGACACCCAGTCGGGTTTTTTGTTCTTCGATTGCAATGGAGACAATAGGCCAGAACAAGCGCCTCATGATGTACAAGTCCCCGAAGACTCTGAAACGTCGGAAGCACTGAACCGAAGCAAAAGGCGTGCATATTCGGTGCCACGTGACCGCGGTGGCGCAAAGTGAAATAGACTTGTGCGTTCAATGAATGTGTCCGTTTCACAGCCCCATATTCGTAGAAATTATCATTTCCAAAAGGTGCTAAAGCGACATCTTGCCAATGAATTGCGGTTGCCGCATACCTAGATGTAGATCGATCTAGTTTGATGCAAATTAAACGGTGTTCGAAAGCATTCGAAAGCAAGAAAAGCAAGCTACAGTTACACTCCATAAAAGTACACATCTAATACACGAACGAAAATAATGTGTGGCGCACTTCTAGTCTCAATCCGAGTCCGAATTGGAAGCGTCACTGTCGCTTTCACTCTCAGAGTCAGAGTTGAGATTCATAGAGGGAACCCAGATGCGCTTCTGTGGCGGTGGCGGGGTTGTGCCTGGGGGACGAGGGAATGAATATTTGTTGGTTGCTCTGGCCGGTAGACCGCGTAATATTCGGGGTTGAGTGATGTCCGGTACCTCAGGCGATGCGGATCTCTCCTGTATAGAGCCCGAGTTTGAACGCGAAAGTCTGAGGCGTTTGACGCCGATCGTTGCTGGTGGAGATGGAGCAGACGCTCTACGGACATGGTCAGGGACTGGGTTATGACTGGAGAAGGGCCAGTACACACCTGTCTTGCTCCCTGTGAGCAAGTTTGAGTTTGTCGTATTTTTGTTGAACAGCGTCCAGCTGGGCTTTCATCTCCTCCGCCTTTCTTCTCTCGTTGTTTAAAAAGCCCTTGAGCTTCTGTAGGTCGAGGGTGACGCGTCGCTCTCCCGTTGCGTGGGCGTCGGATTGCTTCATGAAGCGTTCACAAGCCGTCATCAGATGCTTGTTGTCCCTTTCCAGGACTGCATTGCGCGACTCTGACGCGTTCAGCCTCTCCTTTAGGTCTTCGAAGTCTGGTGTTGTTTCGATGAATACTCTCCGTATACTGGGAGAGAAGAAGGTGTGAAATTTCTTGGGTAAGCCGCGCATCTGAAATGCTTATTAGAGAGAGCCAATATATCGAATCACTTGGACCCACATCAGGTAGAACTGCACGGTATTTTAGCCACGATTTAACTTGGTTATGTGGAAGACGCACCTATGGGAAATGTGGCGCGACAAGTTGGACAGGAGGCAGTGAACGCGTCGCTGTCGCTCGCGCCGGCATAGTCCCAGATGCAATCCGAACAGTATAAATGACCTGTCACCATAAGTGTCAGATTGTGTGGCGACTGCGGGTAAGACTGTGGCTACCACAAGGAATGCAGACGGGATCCTTGAATTCACTGAGGCATATGTTACATTGTCCAGACATAGGCAAGACGAGAGAGGAAGGGTAGAGTGGCAAGCGCGGGTGATGGTAGCAAGTAAAGGGCAAACACGCATAAATAAAACCTCTCCATGCTTCGGGCATGCCATCGTAACCCATTTCTTGTCAGTGTCTGCCAACGCCGAACTATTCACTCGAAAAATGCCAGCATAAATGCTTTCGTCGCCATTGCGGACAACGTACCCAATCCCAACAACATCACAGTCGGGGTTAAAAGCAATATATGCACCTCAGAGCTGACAACGACATGTTCATCGGGAATATTAAAGGTGCGTCTGCGTCGTCCACGAAATCGCATAATTAATTAATCAAAATGCAGATTTCGTGTCACCCTTCAACGCGACGGTTGTCGATCTGTTGCAAGCATCCGGCGCGCAGGTCATCGGGAAGACAAACTGCGATGAATTTGGAATGGGCTCCCTCAATATCAACTCGGTTCACGGTCCAGTCGTGAATCCATGGGAGCCTACAGAACGACGATCAGCCGGGGCAGCTCGGGAGGGAGCGCCGCGGCTGTCGCGGCTGGTCTGTGCGACGTGTGAGTGTCTTCACCTGTGTTTCCGCCTGCTCATTCTCCCCAGTGCTTTGGGCACGGATACAGGCGGTTCCGTCCGTCTCCAGCTGCGTACTGCGGCGTCGTTGGCTTTAAAGCCGTCGTATGGCTTGCTAAGTCGATGGGGCGTCGTTCCATACGCGGACAGCCTGGATTGCGTCGGGATCTTAGCCAAGGACGTTGCTTTGACCCAAAAGGTGTTCGGTTCGTTGATCAAATGTTATCTTAACTCTTGCTTATGTTGTCTAGACATCCTCAACGTTCATGATCCGCAAGACCCCACATCCGTGCCATCTTCCTCGAGAAACAAAGGCCCCACTGAGCTGCGTAACCTTCGCGTCGGAGTTCCCCAGGTAGGCGCTCAAGTACTCAGAAGCACGCGTCATTCAATGTTTCTAGGAATACTTCCCGGCCGAACTGTCTCCTTCAGTCATAGACGCGACGAAGAGAACACTAAAAGACCTAAAGGCACAGGGCGTTACCATAGTGCCCGTCTCTTTGACGTCTACTTCTTATGCACTCAGCGCGTACTATGTCATTGCGAGTGCGAGGCGAGCAGCAACATGGCGCGTTACGACGGTGTCCAGTACGGCACTCGTGTTTCTCCACCTCCTGGATCCGACCTCTCAAAAGTTTCCGACGTGTACTCCTATTCTAGGACAGAAGCTTTTGGCAGCGAAGTCAAGAAGCGCATCTTGCTGGGCACCTATTCTCTGTCCGCAGACGCCTTTGACAACTACTTCCTCCAGGCCCAGCGCGTTCGTCAGTTGGTCAAAGAGGACTTTGACCGGGCATTCCATCATGTCGATGTATTGATACATCCGTCTGCTATTAGGACCGCCCCGCTTCTGGACTCCGCCAGCGATGGGCTGGATTCGTACGTGCAGGATGTCCTCACCGTACCTGCGTCTTTGGCCGGTTTACCAGCTGTATCTATCCCTGTGCGAAATTCTGAGGACGGCTGGCCTGTTGGAATGAGTGTGGTTGGACAGTGGGGTGCTGATGACCTCGTGATGAAGGTCGGCCAGCTTATTGAATCTATTCAATGAGACGAGTACTTATCGCGTAGGATGAACGCCCTTCTTGCCGTTGTAACCGTGTTTTTCTGCGATGGCTCAGTGTACATGTGCCGGGGATATGATCACAGTGGGTTCTTCCCATCGTTGTTGAGGCTGCGGTCTGATATTAGCGCCTGTTTAGGGTGTTCCGACGATAGAGGAGACAGAGATGCCGGAGAAGCCTCCGAAAACTTTTCTCAAAAAGTGGTGCGTTCTTATTTTAAGTCTAACGGTCTCTGTTCAATACTCATACGGTGTGTGCTGTCTACTATGATCTATCTACGGTCATCGCCACTTGCCTTGTAATTCTCTTTCTGTCTGTGCGCCACCGCGGTCACGTGGCAACGAATATGAACGCGTCTTCTGTTCGATCAAATGCGCCGGACGCTTACGACTCATCGGGAACTCGTTGCAGCAACACGAGATGCTTGTTGTGAGCCATTGTCTTCATTGTCGCTCCCTGATGCAGACCGAAGTTGAACAAAAACCCCGACTCGGCGTCGCTGATCCTGTCCATTCTCCCCCCCAAAATGGAAGTTTCTCTCCAATTCAATCCCTGCATTTATGTAAATTCCTACTCAGAGATGAAGAGCAAAGGACCACAATGGAAGTCGTGTTCGGCCTCAATTATTCCATTGTCTTTAAGCGATGGCATTGCCCATCATCAGCTCTTTCCCCATTCGTCCTCTACAGCAGTGGCACTATAAAAAGGGCAAGGCCTACGCATCTCTCCTTCAGCCGCCCAGTCACATCCCGTCTCCCAGTCCAGTTCGCTGACTCTCCTCTTCCCTTCTCTAGTCATACACAAGCCGGGGCTGTCGAGCCAGGTCCGTCAACGCGGCTTACAGCAAACAGCGATAGGCGTCATTGCAAGGGTACGTCGTCGTCGTCGTCGTTCACGGATTGTGGCTCACCAATGATTCGACTTTGTTGCCAGCCTCGACTTACGCGATTTCCTCAATAGTTCGACGACGTCCTCAAAAGCCTCAACAGTTCCTCAAGGCCGAGTGGAGACTAAGAGGTGCGTGTAGATAGTTTGGGAATTGAGTGAGAGTGAGAGTAGTGTAGTGTAGTTTGTGTGCTGACCTTTTCTAGCGCGTGGTGAGGTGTAAGAGGTGAGCCATCGTTTCTTCACCACCCCCACCTTTCTCTCCGTGACTGGGCTGCTCAGTCTTAGTGTACGTCGTCATGTATCACGAGTGTTCAATGTATCTCCCATTCTCGGCATACGTTGTTTCCTCAATCAGAGTCCGACCTATGGCGTGCGAATAATTATGGCGACAGTTTGAACAAGCTGAGTGGAGCACATAGCCCTTTCCGTCGCGGACAATAGAGAAGAGCACCAGTCTTTTCTTTGCTGCTTTCTGTGGCGGGACTGCTGAGTCAGCGGGGCTTTTTGCGGCGCATGCGCTGGATCACGTGTGCGAAACAAACTCTCACAATTTGAATTGCGTTTACTAACAACACGAGAAGCAACCTTCCTTTCTGCGTTCACAGGCGCCTCGCGTCACGGATTTTTGGAAACTGAAAACTCCTATAGCATGGCAAGCACTGTACTCAGTGACGATATGTCCTTCTATTTACGTTTTTCTCGGTACAGGACGAAGATGCTGAAATTCAATCCCTCAGGGCCCTCCTCGCGGACGAGGAGCCGAGGGTTCTAAAAGCTATTGAGGACACTCGAAAACCCCTTGCTAGTGCGCGCGCGTCCGTGACACGTCTCAAGAAGAGCAAGGCAAAAAACAAAACAGAAGCCCGTGCAACTGCAAAGGCCAGGTTGTTCGAGCTCGAATTGCCTCTCCGTGACCAAGAGGCGCTCGCAGAGAAGAGAAAACGCCTTCTTGCCTTGGAGTCGGAGAAGGCTAGGCGTATTCGGCTTGAAGAGGTTGCTAGAGGCAAGGAGCACAACGCGCGCGTCCCGACATTTCTGAAGCTGCCGAGGAATGTGCTGGGTGACATTCTCTACCAAGCAATGCTCCAGACACAGGAAATCGAGGGCTCCTGCCTGTGCTCTCACAAGACTAACTCGAGGATTCGGAAGCCATGGGAAGTTCGGGTTATGAGCGTATGCAAAGCGCTGCATGAACATGTCGTTGCCTCTCCGGCGATGTGGACCTTCATTTCGAAGGCCGTTTCGGGGTCTTCTCGCGCCATCCAGACGTACATCTCTCGCTCTGGGTGTATGAAGCTGCACGTATCATTGAAGGTCTGCAGCCGCAGGATGGAAGACCTCTCAGGATACGACCCTCGGTTCGCCCTTCTTGCCCGCAACATTCATCGGATTCAGGTCCTTTGCATATCTTGTGATGGATACAAAGCGCTCAATGTGGCCACAATACCCTTCCACCGTCTCACTGCCCCGTCCCTCGTTCGCCTTCACCTTTCTTTCAACGTTCAAGAAGATCAACTATACCTGCAAGAGGAGGATTTCAATATCCCTACGACAAGCGACGATGATGATGACTTCCCGGAGTTCCCGCTTCCTGATGCCAAAGGAGCTGCGGCTCTCGAGGCAGGCATAGTCCTTGTAGCAAAGGCACCTGTCCTGTCCACTGTCTCCATTGACAATGGCTACTTTGCCCGAGATCTGCCCTTCCTAGCTAAGGTCAAGACCTTCTGCTTGACCCACGACGTGTCCTATGTGCCCGATATGGAATGTGAGGATGCCGAGTACCTTGGCACAGTGATGGACTGAGGAAATCCATCCAGCAGCCTCGTAATTGCGCGAGACGCATTTGGCGTCGGCGATGACGAGGAGGAAGATGAAGAGGGACAGGAAGATGAACAGGAACAGGAAAATGAAGAGGAGGAAGATGAAGAGAAGAGGAGGAGGAAGCTGACCCGCATCTGCCTGCACTCCGTTCAGTTTTCCTGCTCTCGCCGTCAGAGGTACATACAACTCATTGTGGCAGCAGCCGCACCCGCGATTCAACATCTTGCACTCTGTCACTGCGCCGGATCTGTCCAATCTGGGGTTCTTCCACGACGGAGAAGGCGAGGTCGATGAAGATGAAGTCGAAGGTACGAGATGAGCGTTCCAGACCTGCTCCGCGTTTCGTTGCATCTGCCATCGCGTCGGCCAAAGTTTCCTCAGCTGAAGCGGCTTGTCGCCATCCACAGCGGAGTAGAAGCTACTATCGCAGGACAAACGTTCGCGTCGGGAAAAGCCACGCTTGAAGGTGCTGCCCGATACATCGCAGGCTGTGGAATGCAAGTATGCCCCGTTTCCTGACCTAAAGGAGCTGATGCTGGTCGACGACGTGCGGATGGGGCTCGTGGAGGGCATCCTTGGCTACAAGCAAAGACTCAGACGACCGGAGCGCTGCCGCTATCCGAAGCTCACGGGTCTCACCTCGCCGTGCATAGCAAGCCGTATCTACAGGTCGACCTTGCTCGGCTGGAGAAGCTCCTCCGTGCTCGTCGTGATGCCGGTACGCCGCTTACGAGTGTGCGCTTTGTGGGACACGCACTGCCGAGACCGAGGAGGAGGAAGCGGAGAGCGAGAAGATTTGCCAGCGGATGAGGGACCTGGGTGTAGAGGACGTCCGGATGCATCATGGGAGCGCCATGCTGTACTTGTTCTTGGAGAAAATGTTTGGCGAGGAGCTGGTGTGTCACCTTAAAGGTTTGTAAGAATTGTAGTACTACATTCCACGATCATTTTCATAAATTATATTGCTCAATTATGTATAAGTAGATCAACGCACGCCATGAACGTCGGCCTCGACACACGCGAAGAGGACGACACATCATAAGCTCGTTAGCAAGATGGCCTCTTATCTTTCTTCCCTATCCTTGACATCTCTACTGACGTTATGGCTCTTCTCTGACGGACCGCGCTCATTATTTGTCTATCCCATCCGTTCTTCGCCCGTGGTTGGTTTCCGGTCTACCCACCGACTGTTCCTCCTCTGCAGCCTTCACAAAATCGATGATGAGAGGTACAGAGACACTATACTCAATGCACTACGGGTGTCGTGACTGATTCACAAACTTGGACATATGCAGCTGCATGTCGGTTAATGACAGTTGAAAATGCCCTTTCAACGTGACCTCGAATGCACCTGCATGGCCGATAGATGATGAGAGATTTGTGCCAAGATCTAGGGGTTACCCTGCTCGTGGGGAGGATCACCCATCAAAAGAACTTGCGGTAACTAGCTCTTCCTGGACCTCTAACGGTCAAGTGCACCTTTTCTCACTGTCATGTATCATCCCACGAGCGGAACAAGCCGTCTCTCAACCATGGCTGGTTATCTCTTTCCGCGGCCGTGGCGCTGAGGAGATACAACGCTTCAACATGTGGAGGCGGAGGGCTACTCAGGACGTGCTTTCTCATGAGCTGAATACTTGTCCTGGATGTCCGGCCATACTGAAGCCTGTGGACGTCCTCTCGTTAGTGCCGAAACACTTCTCTATGACGAGACTACAGCCACGGCGAACATTTCCACGCTCCGACATGTACGTTGGCCGATCACAATGAGTGCTTCTCCCGTGGTGATCTCATTACTCAGATTTCGAGAGTACATGTTGACCGTCTAGGGCTCGAAAGTAAAGTGGAGACGGTTAGCAATTCCTGTCAGAACTCAATGGGATGACTGAAAGAAAGAAAGGAATCACCCTCCAGTGACGATGACATAGTCTCCGAATTCCTGTATGTTACTGACTAGAGACGAATCAGTCACAAATAACGAGGCAAGATACCATCCCGAACCGTGTAAGGAAGGCATTCGCGCTAGTCAAATGTGCGTCAATTCAAACGATTTGGGCACAGCTTGGCCTCATACTTGGAATTCGAAGGAACCCTGGGAACCAAAGGCCAGGTGGGCTCTCGATCATCATCAATACCACGGAAGCAAATGACCTACCTGTACCTATCAAAATGGGCACCCTTGAACTTATAATAACCATAGATGTACAGGCTTCTATGGTAGACACCTTTCCCTATGGCCATCCTCTCTTCGAGTCCCCTGCAGCGTGAATTCATCGTCCAAATCCTCATATATGCTCTTGGACTCATCACCAGTCCATCTACTCTGTCCTTCGGAGCAGTACTGTTCGCTGGTATTATCCACCTCGGCCTCCTGCCCATGCTATGGCCCCCAAGTCTGCTCCGTGCGCTGAAGCTCAGATCACGGAGACAGAGACACTTCTTCATGAAGAGTGTGCCCGTAGGAGGAATGCAGCCATGGCAAATATCTGCGCGCGCGGTCTAACACGCTTGGTTGTGTACGTCGTCGGCGCGTTCCTTTGTCTGCTTCCGTGCTGATTGACGTGGTGCAAACTTCAAGCTGATGTCGACTGCCTCTCTCACCGCCAA
>JADNRX010000742.1:0-24308 GCA_015501595.1 Hymenopellis radicata
AAGGGATTAGTCGCGTACCCTGCAGGTGCCATTTGAACAGTCATGTAAAGGAAATCGAACAGGAAAGCGTTCCGCCCTCGTCCCCGTCCAATTTACCAAGATTTTTGAGCGTCAAGGTATGATTCGTGTACGCCAGCTTGTCCGTGCTATAGAGCAGGTGGGCGTCGTCCCGTTCTCTGCAGCATAAGCAGATAAGTGGTCTTGTTGTCATCTATGCGACTTCAAATGACCATATTCCGTCCTGCCATGCCGTAGACGTAGATAGCTGGGCCTAGTAAAACTTGCCGTTGAGCTCCGAAGAAGAAGAGCACAAGACATCGTACCCGTGAAATTCAGGCTAATAGACGCGTCAATCTGTTCCGTTCTGTGGTAGGTGCCCAGCCACCAAGGAGTGGTTTCGAGGTTTACATCCGCGCTGAATGGGTCAGGCGTCACCCAAGGCGCCTGGTCGGGAGAGTAGGAGAGGATGCTGTCGAAATCGTCGACGGAGACATTCACGTTGAGAGCAGAGGCGTCCATGGTGGTCTCTGGTCAAGCTGAGCTCGCGCCAAGCCATGCATGAAACGTGATGATCGGACAATTACCTCCTTGACCGTCGGCAAACTCCGTCGGTCGTCAGCTTGAAAGTCATGAGTATGAGTAACTATGAGGCAGAAGCAAGTTGGAAAAGCAAGTAAATCTCAAATGTTTAGACGCTCTCCTGCGAAAACTTCTACGAACGAATGTAACAGATCTTTCTGGTCTTTGAGAACGATGCTTGTCATTTTTATTCCGGATACGACGATAAGTGCTGGAGAATCCTAACGGCCATTCGTGCTTGCCATCGCATACATTTCAGCCTGATAACGTTGAATGTAATCTAACACATCTCCCTCTTTGACCTGCTGAAGGTTCCCAGCTTCCCCCAACTCCGCCATCCGCCTCTCGACCTCCCTCTCCGCCAAGGTCCAAACCGCCTCTTCGGGAACATACGAAGATATAGCTATCGCCTCACCAACAACGTGAACGCATCTCGGGTCCTTCGCTCCAGGAATCCGCGTGCCTTGGAACATACCAGGCTCCGAAAGTGCCTCCAGCTGCTCAGGCGTCACCTGCACGGCAAGAACACGAAGCAAATGTGGAGCCGTGGATAGGATGTTATGGCAGATCAACCCGGGCATGATGACGCTCGTAATCTCGCGGGCGCTGCTAGGGTTGATGCGAACTAGGATATGCGTGAGAGACGGCGCAGTTGTCTTGCCAATGAAAAAAGGTTTGGCGAGCTTTATAGAATCGGTGAAGTTGTTGATGTCCAAGGTGAGATGGGTGATGGAGAGGGTCAGGCTTCTGCGCTCTAGTCTAGACCAAAGGGGAGGAAGATTAGTACCGCGTATGGAGAGCCTTTTTAAAGGCAAGTTTGCGATGGTGTTGAAAATGGCATTGAAGGAGGCCAGGACGGGGGGCTTTCCCAGTTTCTGTTGTCCTTGATACAGAGATCAGTTACGCCAGTGAACAGCTGCAGAAGGCGTTCAAGGTGCTCGACGCCGATATCGGCGTTAAGGGAGAGCTGTTTGACGTGCTGAGCGAAAAAGGCGCCGTCTTTGATAAGATAAATTGAATCCATGAAAGCGACCGCTTTGTCCTGTGTATCAAATATGAGGCTGTGATATAGGATGGGGTGAATCCTGAAAATCTCGTCAGAAGGATTTCTACATCGCGTGGACAGTACGTACCATCCGTGAGCCATTTTACAAACTCTTACGAGAGACAATCCAGTCGTCTTCTCAGACTCGCCGAGGACAGCCCTTTCGAAAATAACTCGCAGGAGATCGGGAGGAAGTTCGATGCGTTCTTTCTCTACGTCCAAGCCCAGCGCTGACAGATGAAGTTCGTCAGGCTCTGCTGCCCCGCCATCGTTTCTGCGACGCTGGATAACACTTTCTGCAAACGCCCATACATCATCACTCGGAGCCGATGATGAGACGCGACCACCATTCACGGCACTGACATACACGCAGCGAGAATCAATAGCGCCAGGCGGCATAGTCGTATCAGGCGTCCACTGTGCCTCGTTCTGAAGGAAGCTCCGTTCTACTTCTGCAATTTGCAGAGCGAGCACGCAAACCATTGGAGGGGATGTGCGAAGGACATTGTCGCAGATTTCGCCGGGCTTCAGGATACTGATGAGCTCGCGCTTCGAGGCGGGATTGAAGCGGAGAAGTAGATGCGTCAAGGAAGGAGTGACATCGCTTTAATGGAGGGTGTAAAATGGCATGGAAATCGATACCGCGTCGGGAACAGTGTTGACATCGAGCGTCAAGTGAGTGAGGGGAAGTGTGACACCGCGTTTGTAGAGAATATGCCAAAGGGGTGGAAGATATGTGGCGCGTATTGAGAGCCGTTGGAGGGGAATCTGTGACACGGCAAGCAACACTGGATCGAAAACTTGGCGTATGGGCCCTTCGCGGTTTACGATATCATGGACACAGAGATCCGTGATCCCAGTGCATACGCCAAGGACCTTTTCGAAATGATCTCGGGGAATGGAGGCGGTGATGGTCAGCTGCTTAATGTTCTTGATGTAGAAAGACGCGTCGCTGTCCAAGTTTGACTGAATGGATTCCACGAAAGGACCTGAGGTCTTTGGCGTGTCAAGGACAAGGCTTTGATTTCTAAAGGAGATGTCACACAAATGTTGCTTGAGCGGAATATACATACTGATCCGTAGCAGGCATTTTGGTCGCTGTACAATTATTCAGTGTTGCTCAATCCTGATGAAAGAAAGAGATCGGTGCTCTAGGGTTTGAGTATTTAAGAAAGCATACCTCTGCGGACAAAATGCTGGACGTGGAAATGACGAATTCCACAACGATGATGGTCAAAGTCAAGACGCGTCCAACGTCGGCGATTGCCGCAGACCAGAGAGCATTTCGTACCTTTGTCCTGCCCATGTTTCGCGACCAATCCTTTTACGTGGGAGCTAGAATTAGCATCGGCGTGGCTCACTACCGCGACCGGGGGTAGCATTGAAGAGGCAACAACAGGACGACGACACAGTAGCTGCCTGACTACCTGTCTCATCGTTCAGTCTCAGTTAGCACATCGCTCTGCCCACGAACTTCTTTAGTTCAAAATCCTTTTCAGTACGGTGCTCATTTATTCCCTCTTAGCCCCGTATTCCAGCGGAAATGCGTCTCTACGTACGCTGACTGACAGCCATCATCCCAAAGTTGATCTCCCAGACCCACTGGCAGCGCTGGGATCACTCATGCATAAAGCGAGAGAGAGACGAAATAAAGCAACACGTACTTAGTATTCCCTAAAAGGAGCCACAATCATGCCGGGTCGTATCCGGACCGACTGCGAGTACTTATGGTGGTGGTGGTGGTTTGGTGGTGATGACAGGAAGTTCGATCAGGCACAAGGCGGCATATCACATGATCGTGCTCCGTAAACAGTGTTACTGTTCCTGTTTCTAACCTTCACCTCGTTTATTAGAGTTTCGATGCTCAAGCGCCCAAGTTTTCGACCCTCATATGCCCGACGACCATCATGTATCTCATAATCTCTGTCGTAAGAGTTACAGGTGCGCTTAGCCGACGCCTGAGAAATGCTACCTGTCCTAATCTTACCCACATCAGGATTTTCTGATATACTGACATTGGCCGCAAGCGCATAGCAGGGAATACTGTCTTACAACCTCTCAAAGTCCAAACTATTGCCACTAGGGGGATGGAAAGCCCGTCAAAGGGTATGCTTGTTTGTTCACGGCATGCGAGCTTTTTTACTCTGTGTACAACATTACGGAACTAGATATTCTCTTATTTTCGCGTGGGACCATCACTCCAAGTTCTCAGGGAAACGTCCCCCTTACCAGCGAGTCCGACGGCATCCAAACGGCGCTCGGCCTTTCTCTCCATCTAGTTCCACGGATTATGGCCAGAGCTCCGTCTACTTCTTTCTTCATTACCTTCTAGCGCTGTTTGACTGGCCTCCTCCCCTCGCCAGCACGCTGGATCTTCTCCCAGGACCCGGCCAAGATGCTTTCTCCCATAGCGATGCTCTATGTTGCAATGCTTGTTGCATTCGCGTGCGTCCATCTCTCCAGCCACCTGTCTTTATTAACCAACCTCTGGACACGGACGGCTCAGATTTACTTCGCGTTCGTCTACTTTCACTGCTCCTCCTCGCACACGGCTAATACTGCGTAAAGTGACCGTCTTCCAAACCGTGATCTACTTCCAAAACTCACAAAAGGATCGCGTATGGACGAAGACCCTTGTCGGACTCCTCTGCGCTGGGGATATAGCACACCAGATCTGCTTGATACAAGCAGGTGAGTGTGTGACCTCGTTCTAGGTGTCGGGAATGCTCATTCACGTAAGTGTACTTCTGGAGTATTAAAAACGGTAATGTGCGTTGACCGTGCAACCTTCCCTGTCTTGCTCGAGGACCCATCCTGATGAGCCGCACAGGATCCGGTGGCGCTAAACGAGGTTCCTGCGGGCTTGTTTGTGCGTTACCTGTGGCTCGTAGAGGCGATCAAACTGACATTGGCTTCCATGATGTAGGGTCAAGCCGTCATGGAGGTATATTCCACAGCCGTCCGAGGTTGGGGCGTTAGAATGATTTAAACTACGCAGGGAATTATTTGCAATCCTCGTTCAAGGGTACGCGTCTTCGCGTCTCCAGTCGCATGTGTTGATTCGTCTGTATAGATTCTATGCATATCGTATCAGTCGACGTTCGTCATCCCTCTCAAACTTTACACTAGCTCTTGACCAATATGACAATGCAGTTAGTCGATCGTGGCTCTGGCCCACGCCTATAGTAAGAAACCAATCCGTCTGTCTATTATGTGGTGCTCAATGTTCGCCTCGAATCATAGATCCTCATGTCTGTCGCGCAAGCAGGTAAGGCACATCGACTTCCTCATTTGCCTTGGCAGATAAACTTCGAGCCTCTATTTCACAGGACTTCTCGCGCGTCAGTGTTCCTATAAATGTAATCCATCCGTCGTCCTCACGCTAGTCTATAGTTTATATGACTCTTGTCACTCGGGAGGACACAATGGTTGGTCTGGGCAAAATCACGGTACATATTCGAGACTCTTACGCCTCCATTAACATAACATGTCATTCAGAATTACGCCCATGCACTTAACTCGACGACGGCTGCTACGGACATGGCCATCGCGCTAACCATGACCTGGCTCTTGTTAAGGAGTAAAACCGGATTCCGCCGGTAAGTTTCAACCGAATGCTAGCATGATGGCCTGGATAAACTGACTTCTGTTAGCTCGAACACGGTCATAGACCGTTTACTCATCTATTGTATCATGTCTGGCGCGGCGACGAGTGTAACTGCTATTCTCGTCATCATTATGGTAAGCCTATCGCGCCTTCGAAATCGTCGCTCACGATCGATACCCAGCTCGCAACCGTCCCAGCAACGAACGTGTACTTCCTCTTCTTTTTCTTCATACCAAAAGGTTTGAGGTTCCTCTTCGCCGCCGATACCACCCAGACTGATTAGCACGAATCAAGCATACTGCAACTCATGCTTGCTCATGCTCAATCGGCGGAGGAGTATCCAGGAGTCCAGCTCCGTAGAGTGGAATGAATACAACTCCTCCGAGCATCGCCCTAACCGTATTGGACGCATTGTGGGACGCCCTTCAGGGGCAGGCCTTGGCGAGCCTAGCCCGGCGCAAGTGACTATTACGATGGAGACGTTTACGGATGATCCAGTGGGTGATGTGAAGTCTGGGTCGGATAACAGCATCAGAAGAGATGCGAAATTGGTGATATAATGGTGGCGCCTTGGCACTCTGATTTGGTGTGGCGACGTTGGTCAGGGTTTATCTTTATTGGTACTTCGATGTAGGATGGCGATGAATCGTTTGAACACGGCGATAGTGTATTGAGATGTTTTCCTATCATTTATCCATGACCCGACTTTATCATACCCACTTGTTATAGAACGCCAAAGACTTCTCGAGTTCGATCTTCTCCATCTCCATCAATGCCTTGCTATCCTGACCGACAATAAGATGGAAAGGTGTTTCCGCATCTGCCCTGGTGATAACAGCCAGACACTCCGCCGCGCCCTGCGCCGCCGTCGGTCTTTCTAGCCCCATACAGAGGGGACGAATGACACCCTCCATGTGTGTCCCGACGTACGCCGGATGTATCGGGAAGACAGTGATGTTTTGTGACATGCGGGTTAGATACGCGCCTAGCGCGATGCAATGGATCTGAAGTGGAAGTCAAAGCTGTGGTCGTTAAAGGAAATATCCTGGGATACCTGGATGTTCCACGACGGTGCTAGTTCTTGAGTGTATGTTCCCAGCAGGTTTTCGAGAGCTGGAGCACGCCAGGAATTAGATCTTCTTTGGCATTCTTGCAGGAGAGCATACCAGCTTTGCTTGCGCCGTACCAGCCCGTTCCGGGGAACGGATGAATAGCTGTTTCAGACGTAAACTGTGATAGGTTAGACACGCGTCGTTCCACGCGCCAAGACGGGGGTACCTGGAATATCTTGAAACCGCCCTTCAAGCGGAACAGTTCGACCGACGTCTGTATGACCCCAAAGGTGCCAAAGAAGTTAACCTCGAAGTTGTCAGTTATGACTTGCTGCGGTAAACCCTCGATTTCACTGAGGTCGCCTCCAATGCCAGCGCAGCCAATGAAGTAGTCCAGCTTGCCGTACTTGTCCAAGACATAAGTGAGTGCGGGTTTGAAAGTCAGCCGGTCGAAGAGGTCGAGATGGACGACATCAAGCTTAGAGGCATGATAGGCGTCGGTGGAAACGGATAGCTGGGCAGGGAACAGCTCGGACTTGCGCACGGCGGCGATGATGATGGCGTCGTTGTCCGCGACCAGGAGTTGCTCGAGCATACACTTTCCAATGCCAGACGACGCGCCAGTTACTGTCAGTTGTCGTAGAGATGAGCCATATTTAGCGCAAAGAGAGAAACACGTACTGAACCAGATGGTGGGCATGACGAAATGTCGAGATCGAGGGGGACAAATGTGGGAGCGAATCCTGAGGGATGTAAGACAAAAGTGGCCGTTGGATTTACGACCGAACTTCGCATTTCTCTCAGGAAAGGGCTACCCCAATGTCTACCTACTTCTGGACGTTAAAAATGTCAATCAGAAGTCTACTCAAGTACAAGCGCCATCAAACTTGACGGTGAATGTATAAATCACGCGACAGTCGAATAAGACCAAAAGGAAATGAGTTCTAGCCCTGTGAAAGGGGTGGATGAGCGCGCCTCCACACCGGTTTGATGCAACTGTACAGTTACTACTCGGCAATGCCCGAGCTTTCCTCCTCAGGATGTTTAGGGAATGCAAGTCGATGGCTAAGACAGGCTTTTTCGTGAAGGAAAAGTTATGGTCCCCTCGCTGCTCTAGGTCGTCTGACATCATCCTCACCAATAATGTCATCCTTATCCACAAACTCGCCCTCGATGAACCGATCCAACCTCTCTTGTTCAGCCTGGTAATCCTCGGGTTTCCCTCTTAAACTGCTTCGGTCAAAATCTGTAAACCGCACCCGCCCCGAATCATCCTCCATGATGTTCCACGAGCGTACGTCGCGATGCAGGACACCAGCTTCGTGAATCGCCGTTAAGATGGACTTCAATTCGACACTGGAGCTAATTCAGTCTGTATACGAAAGTCAAACAATATGGAGGCTTACCGGGCCTTGGGTGAGAGCTCGATTTTCCGTTCGCTGTCCATCCGTTGCCCCAGAGGACGGCCAGCGTCCGATAGCATCATAACGCGCAGGTCTGTGTTGAGAGCTTCGCGGAATGAAAGCAGACTTGGTATCCCAGAAATACCCGCATCGTACAAATGTTTGTAAATGCGAACCTCATGCTGGAGACGTCGAGCGCGCGCGTCGGTAGGAGCTATTTTGAGAACGAACGGTCGATGCGTGAGGTGCTTTTCGGACCCCTTCGCAACTTTTTCTTAGAAGTTTTGGACGAGGCTTTCGGTGTATTGGAAATGTTGTAGGGCTCAATGACGGCCTGATACACGTCCCCAACAGCGCCTGCACCAAGCCGCTTATACGCGATAATTTTGAGGTACTCCGTGGGTACATAGTGAGATCTATGTTCGGCGTCTGGCTTGAAGAGAAGGAGCGGCGCCGGTGAATCCAAGTGGTCGAAGCGAAAGAATATTGCTAAAACCGGGAATTTATCCATGTAGGCAGCCATGGTCTGGCACCGCACGTAAGCTTACGATAAAGACCGGGAATGCTTCAGCGTACTTTATCAATCGACGACATATCTGCAGCGCCATCGTCAGCTTTCAACCGTTTTGATGGGCGCATGGGTTCGTCAAAAGTTGATTTCCTCTTTGTCAACAGGGAGTTTTCGATAAGAGGAAGTCTCTGCACGGCGTCGGCAATAGCAAAGACATGAAACGCCGTCCACAGACCGCCGTATGCTGGGTCCTTGCACGAACGTATGTCGATCAGCGAAGACAGCAATAGTGTTTGGCGCTCCCGATGGCGAATACCTATCCGAATAAAATTTCCGCAATCAAATACGATAAACGTCGCATCAACCTTAACGGCTGTAACCCATGCCTGTAAAGAATTCAGAACTTGTGGGTCTAACACAAGAATTGCAGACCTTCTGGACGTAGTCTTCGCATACTGGTGTGTATTCGACGCCTTCATCTCTGGAACGTGCGAGGACGCCGATATCCTGGTCAACGGAAATACGTTTCGAAGAATCATGGGCCCGCACCCGATGACTACGACGCGGTCCCTCCACCTTCGGTAATGTCCAAGGAACATCCGAGGCATCTGGAGGTGGTGACCGCGGACGAGACGCGCCAGAATACTGACAGTCCAAACGCCACGGAAACTTCATACCGTGCAGACGCGACATATCCTCCAATACCGGCAATGCATCAGTGCAGAAAATCATGGACGAGGTCAGCTGCCTCGTGTGCCTATAGAGACGCTCGACTATGTCCCGATTCCTTGCACTGAATCTCCCATATTCCTCCGGGTGAGGACGACTCACATACAGGGCGATGTCCTGTGACGCATACGGCTGCTCAATGATATAAGGCCTGGTGTCCCTAGGCGCACCTGACCAGGACAGCGCGCCGCCCAAGCGCGGCTGACTGGGGTGAACAACAAGACTACTTGCGATCCGTGTTAAGGGCATTTCTATGCCAAGTTCTCGCATATTGCTAATTGATATGGCATCTGTACGCTTGGAATTGCGATAAGGCAAGGATCCGTCGATTTGGAATAAAGAGTCACTTCGTGCGTCGAGGGCCTCGGAAAATGAATCCACTAGACCATGAAATAGCTCGACATGCATGGATGGAAGCACTTCCACGTGCTTAAGAATAAGGCTTTCGGATAGATGGGAGTCTAGGAAGTGCAAGGGCGCGCTGGGGACGGGGACAGGGCGAGGCCGTGGCCGTATTAGAGGCGGCGGGTTGAAATCAAAGAATTTTTCGCGATGAGTACGAGCGCCCGGTTCGGGGGAGGAAGAATACGAAGAAGAGCGCGGCGAGTTGGACATACTTCCTGGTGCGCCGCGTCTCTATACTAAAGAGATAACGTGGGGATTGACAAGAACCAGAAGGCTGAGAGAGGAGAACCAACATGATGTGAAGATCACATGAGAAGCGGGAAACTCCGGACCGAGCGTGGCTGTGTCTACTAGCTTGGCGTTGTTGTTGTTGTTGTGGTACAGCCACATGGCCCACAGGGCCGGCTGGTCGCGTGCTGGCAACAAGGAATTTTTCAAAGGCACACGGTTTAGAAGGAGTAGGCGACTACATCACAGGCGGAGGAGCGGCTGGCCAGTACTGAATGAGGCGTGTGTTGATGGTAAAACCACAAGAGACCACAAGGACCTTGTTCACGTGCAGGTTGCTTACGATCAAACATTTCAGCCACAGACGACCTGTTCGCGTTATGAGTGTGCACTTTGAAGTAGTATGAGGTCCAATGTATTTTAGTTAGTTATGTTTGCGCTTCGAATTCGAAGCGTTTAGAACTCCCCCGGAAACACCAAAGGAATCTGCTGGAGGTCCTCCTCGTCCCAAGCCTCATCATCCTCATTATCGGCATCAAAATCGTCGCAGGCCACCCAGTCATATGTGAAGAACCTGAAAGGCAACATGAGCAAAGTTGCCTTCGACTCGGATGCAAAGAGATCACGCACTCGTTTTCGTCTTCCGAATCACTAATAGTACCATCGTCGTCTGAGTAGTCAGACAGATCCGATAGTTCTGAAACCACGGAGCAGACCAAAGTACTTGGTAGGGTATCATCGCTCTCTTCGTCTTCTTCCTCGGAATAATCCGAGTCAGACTCGTCATCCTGGTCGTCAAGGGTGAAGGACAGGAGCCACGCAGACGGGCCGGCCTGGTCTAGTACGCTCGACGTGGATACAGCGCCGAGTGGCGTCTCGTTTGTGAGATCCACAGATTGGCCAAGCTCCTCGTCCTCTGGTGTAAAGAGGATCTCGTTTCTGAGGGGCGAAGACAGGAACGGTAGGAAACTTGATGAAGGCATAATGCTTGCGGTGCGATAAGTGCTACGACGCGACCGTTCAGTGTTTATATATGCGCGTTCGCGTCCATTGTTCGGCAATGGTCCACACCTCATATACCCGGTTTGGAAACACTACCTTATTGTTGGGTGTGGACAATGGTGATCACGTCCACTTCCCTATTCAGCGTCCACCACTGATTGTTTGTGAGTGGCGTTAGTATAGAATTCGGGGCTACGCGCCATCATCCAAGTCGGTACCGCCGGTGGCACAAAACACAAAGGGATAAATAAAATTCCTTGTTGAGTAGAAAATCGAAAGCCAGGAATTGAAGTAATATGAAACGGCCATAGCTAAGGCTTCAAATGATATACTGCGCGGAAGGTGAGATGCGCATTAGTGAAACGCGACCTTCCTCTCCTGCTCCTTCGCCCTTATGCGTAGGCATGTTCGCCGATGCCTGATCCATTCATCAACATAATCATACCGTGTTCCACTCTCACTGTCCAGCGGCTCAATCTTCGCTCGGCACGCTCTGCACATCCCGTACTGCGCCTCAAAGTTCTCTGCCGCCATCCACTCCTCGCCCTTCAGCCATCTCTTCCTCACCTCCCACCCCACCATCAACTCGGGCGGGACCCTCCACCTCGCGGCAACTTCGGAGATGCAGGGCACGCGTTTAAATGTGAGATCGATCGTGATGTTGCAGCGAGAGTGCAGCTTGCGCTTGTCCGCGCTGAAGTGAGGTTTGAATGGCGCGCTGAAGTCTCGTGGGAGTTTGACGCCGCCGGGAAGGGGTTCTTGCGCGCCGCGAAGTATTTGAGCTGGACAGGTGGGAGAAGGTCAGTGGTGTCTTTGACACCTCTGGGGCTTTCATCTGTACTGTCCTCTTCCGACTCGGTTATATCTTCGGCTTCCGAGTCGCAGGATTCAGAGTCCCTCAGATCGAAGCCTTCAGAGACGGGTTCTTGTTTGATGGATTTTGCAATGGGAGAACCGGGAAATTTCGTGAATGGAATGCAAGGAACGGCATACACGGCGACATACTCTTCAAGTTCATCTAGGTCCTTGTTCTCGCCACGTTTCCTCTTCAGAGGTATACGAGGGATCAGTTTCGTCTTCGACGCGCTGAGTAATTGCTCCGAGTCCCTGGGAAACTATGAGAAAGAGTTCAAGGGTAGTAGCGAATGAAGACGCACTCTTCGCGGACAGGCTTGCGTGGAACGTCTTTAGGTAGTTTAAGATTAACACGTCGGTTTTCCTTTGCAGCAGACATATTTCGAAGGGTTTGAAGATGAGAGAAGTCTTTGTGAGTTGCTGAAGGATGTGTGGGAGGGAACAACCTGGATGGACGAATTTATAAGTAGGAAAACGTGACTTCCATTGTGCAGGTCCAACTTTTAGTTTCCTGATTTGGGTGCCCGAATTCCATTGTTCTCTGAAAGCACAAAACTCTACGCACAATGAAGTCGTCACGACTAATGGTCCACAACTGCCCGGGTAAACCTCAATCACATTGGGCGTCCTGGTTAGTGTGGCGTCGACGACCCGGTCATTACGGCAGTCAGATTCAGATAACAATCTCCGTGGAAACGCTTGCACTACGTAGAAAATCAGAACGCGTCGGATTGTTGTAGTGGGGTGTTACCGTATGCTGTGCACTCAGAGCGGAAGTATATCCGGCCGCAGCAAGTCATCAATGAACACGCGTCGGATGTCTAACACAGGCGACGGGGATGGCGCATCAAAAGAGGGGTACACGTTAACCCCTCCCTTACGAGCGCTCATCCACGGCGTCCAATCTTAAAAGAGCCAAGATGTTCAGCGGCCAACGCTCAAGCATGCCACCAACATCACCTGCCATACCAACACCGAAGACGAGTGACCGCGCGAGACTGCTCATGCTCGTGAAGAGGAAAGACGGCATATCGAAGGAGGAGTTTCGGAAACATTGGACGGAGGTGCATACACCGATGGTGATGCGGATGATTGGCAAGGAGAAGATGCCGCTCAAATACCAGCTGGTAAGGCTCTGCGGTTAATGTAGGAGATGCGTGCTAATGGTCGTCCGGTGGTAGATGCATGTCAATGAGCAGACGAACGACATGCTGATGTGGATGGGGAAGGAGACGACGGAGTGGGACGGGGTAGCCCTGTTCGAGGCGTATAGCTTCAAGGATATTTTTGCGGTGAGCATCTGTTCGTTCGACGAAGCTGACCCGCAGTACTGAACATCTGCTAGATATTCCAAGATGAGCGGGTATCGATAGCAGGAGAAGCGGATGAAGAGCGCTTCATGGATAGGACGAAAACGCGGCTAATACCGCTAGACTTTATATCATTTTTAGACGATTGACTTTGGCGGAAGGAAACGCCAAGGCCTGGACCCTGTAGCCCCTATCTGTTACCAATTAGATCATGCTGATGACATTTTGGGATTGCTAGGGTTGGCTGGCTCCAGGTTGACTCTGTACCACCACCACCTCTCATCTTTGGTAAAAAGGCCAGCCACCGGTGGCCATGGGTTACATTCCACAAGAGTCCTTGGAAAACCTCAAGAAATATTCCTACAAGGGAGTCGACAAGTGGGCCCACTTTTTCCCTTTTTTTCCAGGACTTTTTGACGCGATTTTGGCAGGTCTTTGCTCTCTAGATATGTCCTAAATCCCTTCTGGAACTGGTTTGTTACCCTGTGGCCAAAGACTGTGGCGCCGAACACGGTGTGTAACCTGTTTTTCGTCCTTTTCATCGCTGACACCGAAATCTAGATAACGTTTTCCGGACTAATGATTGTCTTCATGAATTTTCTGACCATGCTCTACTACGATCCCACTTACTTGACGGAAAAGGGTGGTGTGATAACGCCTCGTTGGGTCTACTTCACGTTAGTGTCATTTTTCGTTCGTTCCCTGTCATCCAGCCGATCTTCGATATAGGTACGGTGTCGGCCTATTCATGTACCAGAGCTTCGATGCTATCGATGGAAAGCAGGCTAGAAGGACCAATATGGCTGGGCCGCTTGGGGAAATGTTTGATCACGGTGAGGTCCTCGTCTTCGGTTTTCTTACGTGTTTTCATCCCATGCAGGTTGCGACGCGCTTAACACGACTCTGGAAGCCATTATCACTTGTCAGGCCCTTAATCTCGGTCGCTCATGGTGGACTGTCGCGTCCCAGGTCGCTACTCTCGCCAATTTTTATCTCACCACATGGGAGGAGTATCACACTGGCCAGCTCTATCTCGGTGTCTTCTCTGGTCCTGTAGAAGGCATCTTGATGATTGTTATTATCTACTTCATAACCGGCTTCTGTGGTAAGTTTCCTCTTGGAATTCCCAACATTATTCTTACCATCGACCGCAGGGCCTGCATTTTGGGATACGCCGATCCTGACATTCCTCCACGTTGATCATCTGGCCATCTTCTCTGATATCCCGAACGTTGGGCTCAACGACGCGTTCATGGTGTTTGCCGCTTTTGGTCTTGCATTCAACATCGTCAATTCGTATATGAATGTCCTCGCAGTCAAGTCGACGCAAAAGAAGGCTGGCCCACATCCGCTGCTTCTACTCCTTCCTTTCCCCGTGGCCGCAGCTATCCAAGTGGCCTGGCTGTCACATCCAGAGTTCAACAATTCTGCCATCATCAGGAGCCCGCTGTTCGTTCCCTTCATGTGCGCTTGGGGGTTGCAGTTCGCGCACCAGGTCGGACGGATGATTCTCGCGCATGTTACGAGCACACCGTTCCCCATCTGGGACTGGATGTGGATATGGAGTATCATCGGCGCAGTAGACGCCAACATGCCCAGGCTTCTCGGACGGCAAGTGCATCCGGCTTTGCTTTACCTTCCGCTACTGACTTGATTTGCAGAGCGCCCTTCATCCAGACTTCGCCTCAGAATACCACCTTCCTCGTCTACCTCACTTTGTTCGCGTCCCTATTCGCCTACGTACGGTTCTGCACGCTCGTCATCAACGACATTACCGAGTACATGGGCATCGCATGCTTTACCGTGCGCAAGAAGGACCAGAGCGGTGTATGGCAGGACGCGACCAAGGAAAAGAAGGTGTGATAACGTTGTTTTATGAGATTGTGACGTGTTTGAATTAAGTTGTGTGGTGAAGCTCCCCCTGTGACTGGCCTCTGGACAAGGATCGATAAACGAGTAGAGATATGTAGAGGGTTAGAGACTTTTTTTACACGCTATACTTAATACAATACGACACATGTAATCTTGGATGTCATGACTTCATGATGGAATTAATAGCTTTCCTTTGGCATTACTGGTGTGTAGCTGTTGAACTTTTTTAGTCCCATCTAACACACATGATTCAGGTAGGAAACACAGATGAACCTGTCACCATTGTCCACATGGGGAGAAGAGGAAGGTCTTAAGAGTGCAATCATTGTGCGCAGGATACGACTTACTTCAATTCCTCCGGCTTCGAATTCGCGCTTGATGTAACCCCTCCTCTTTGTTCTTACAATGGCGCGTAGCTCCCGAATTCTAGAAGACGCGACTCACAAACAATCAGTGAGCGCCTAATCGGCTGATGACTACATCCGAGTCAATTACCAAAACTGGATTTACCGCTCGACGCGTGTTTAGGGACGCGACAATCACAATGGGGCCCGCTAGGCGCGTATATAAGTTGTGACTTCGCATTGACCAGAATCCCAGGACGCCCATCCACCGCCACCATCAGCATCATGTCATCACCTCTCCGAGTTACATTCGTGGACGAGCAGTTTAGTCGATCTGTGGACCGCGCCAGCCGCTCTGACCTTTTCCAGCGTCAATCAGACGGGCCTTTCTGAGTGGCTGGTGTTCTTCACTCTCGGAGGCGACGACGTGGATCGCGCAGCTGAGGACGATGATGGGTTAACCGACTACTACGCATACGAGAGCAGCGAACCAGGTAGTGTGGTCGGGTCTGCAGACTCTGAGTCTGAAGGCGATGAAGAACTACCGGATCTGTGCGACGAAGAGAGTAGCAGTGACGATGAAGACGACGAGTACGTGATTGGGTTTGACAATGTGTGAAGGAGCTGCTACTAATTTATGTTAACGCAGGACCTTGTCACTCCACTGGCCGTCAGACGAAGAGGATGAGCCTGAGGTTTGGGACGAAGACCCGGATTGCCTCGAATACCTTCCTTTTGTGTTTCCAATGGAGTTCTGATCTAGAAGCTGCACCAAAACTAATAATGTCACGACTAGTGAATACGCTGTACATTGCATACCTGCAAATTATTCTCAGATTACTAGCTCGTACGAACATGCTGGCAGTGTGTAAGATTCCCTCGCGATCATCTTGAAATAAGTGTGATCGTGACCGTTCTGCTTGTCTTTCTACCATCACCAGCTATCACCATCAACGCGTTGTACCGGCACGCAGACCTCCGTGATATTGATACTCCAGTATCATCTTCTTCCGTGGAAAGCGTACGAGGTCCACGGGCGACTTTTCAATACAGCTAACCGGTTGTTTTAGTATGGCGCTAGAACTCAACCTTGGGAAATGCGTCCTACAAATGTACACGGGATGCTCTAAAGCTCACGCGTACTTCGTTTACGGCGACGAGTCAACCAAAGACATACCTTAAGTCTGCGTGTTCGCCCACGAAGGCATTGATAGCTATCATTACTCTGGATAAGCTCCATCCGCCGAGTGTGTTCGTAACTTGAAGCGCAGTCAGGTCGGCGCCTAAATGGCACTGATAGTCGCTGTGACGCATCTCACTATATAGTACGTGAACGAACCTGCGACGCTTCCTATATCTTCCTGCGAGTCAACTAACGGCTCTTCAGTTTGATCCTTGCTTCCAGACAACATGGACGCATCAATGCTTTATAGCTTAAACATGCTTCCTCTAGCATACACCAGCCTTGGGCTCGTCGACAACTTCACCTCGTCGATGTGGCCTGAAGAGTCACTGTTCCTCGGCGGTGGAGATGGCCTTCCTCCAACCAATCCTTCCCGAGCTCTTGGACTATTCGCCACGATATCCGCCAGAGCGTTTACAGACGGTCTGAAGATTGTCCTGATCGGCTGGTTCCTTGAGCTTTTCAATTGGGTGCCTTCCGGTTTCGCGTTTCTCTACAGATGCATGATTCGACCGCTCTATCTCGAGGTGTCGTTCTCTTCGAGAGATATATGCTA
The DNA here is from genome assembly GCA_015501595.1 of Hymenopellis radicata. NCBI lineage: Eukaryota > Fungi > Basidiomycota > Agaricomycetes > Agaricales > Physalacriaceae > Hymenopellis > Hymenopellis radicata. Next base: position 16,682 of record JADNRX010000742.1, read on the forward strand.
CGGTAGATTGATTTGTACGATCCTATGTTAACGTGCTGACCGTCCCGACTTCAGACTGGATAATGCTCTGGCTTTCGAAACAGCCATCGTGGGGTATGCTTTCCCCTGGCGGCGCCTTCGCATATCTTCTGACGTCGTGAACTAGTCATGGCTCGCGATCTTCAAGTGTCGGACTATCATTTCGGCGTCAAAGCTTGCGGTCTTGTCGGTGGATCCTACAGTCCGGAAGATGACTTCGCAATTAGAAGTCTTACCTATCTTCCGGTTCAGTCCGACTACAGAGATGGCGCCCAGACCTACAAGGTCTGGTTCAAGAGACATTACATCAAGATTCGACCATCGAATTCAGCGGTTCTCCATATCAGGTGAATTCAAGTGTTCCTAGTCGGGGTTCGGAAAGTGTTTCTTACGAACGTCTTGTATAGCATCTTCCTGCCAAGAAGTCATTCCATACTGCTAGATCTGATCCGGGAGGCACGAGAGAAATACCTGCTGCATTTAGCTGATCGCACCTCGGTTTACGAGGTCAGCGGCCTTGGTGGTCTCAAGTAAGTGAACATGCAATTCAAGTCGAGTTGATCGCTGACTATACGCGTGTTACCAGTGCCTCTGACTCGGATGGCTGGTGGGAAATGGTATCCAGTAGCCCCAAACGAAGTATAGACTCCGTGATCCTCGATCCAGCCGTAAAGGACTTGCTGTTGAAGGACGCGAAAAAATTCGTGTATAACAGGGAGTGGTATATGCAGAGGGGAATCCCCTTCCGTCGAGGATACCTTCTAGTGCGTATTTCATTTCCTTCCTTTCTTGTGCAATGCTCATTCCATTCCTCAGCATGGTGCCCCAGGAACGGGGAAGACATCGTTCATCTCTGCTTTGGCCGGGGAACTTGGGCTAGAGATCTTCGTCGTCTCGCTGACGCAGAAGGGTATGACGGATGCGGCTTTGAAGAAGCTCTTCAACAGGTTACCGGAGCGGTGTATAGCCCTTATCGAGGATATTGATGCTGCTCTTACCAGCGTGCTGAGTCGCGATCAGCGCGTTATGGACCAGGTAGCAGAGTGTCAGCATGGAGCGTCGATGGGAAGGTGTGTACCATCAGCCCTATATCTAGCTAGGATTAACAAGGTATTCATCATCAGCAGTGTCACCCTTAGCGGGCTGTTAAATGCTTTGGATGGCGTTGGAGCTCAAGAGGGCCGCATCCTGTTTGCGACTACCAATAAGGTCGATTCGCTCGACAAAGCGCTCTGTCGTCCAGGCCGTATGGACGTGCGAGTCGAGTTCAAGCTGACTACCAAGTACCAGGCTAGGGAGTTGTTCAAGTGGTTCTACAAACCAAAACGACCAACCCCAGACGAGCGTAACGGTGATCAGGACGAACTTTCAGAGAAGGACACTTCATCCGACTCCTGTACTTCTGGCGAGTCTCAGTCAACGTCCCTTCCATCGTCAATCACACTACTTGGGGATGCCCACGAGGACACGGACCTCCAAATATCGGACCATCGCCTACGAAAGCTAGCCGACCTGTTTGCGGAAGCGATTCCTGAAGAGAAGGTGTCCATGGCTGCTCTACAGGGTTACTTGATGGAGTACAAGATAAGCCCAGCCGTTGCAGTTGGGCGTATGAGCGCGTGGCTTGAGAAAGAATTCTCAGTCGGTGAGGTGGGCACGAATAATCAAGAGTATTCTCAGGTCGGCGGACAAGTTGGCGTACTTGAGGGACATGAGGACCTGGTGAATGTGAAGGGAGATGTTGTGGTTGAGATTGTCGGGAGTCATTTGGTACCTCAGGCGTGATAGAACGGGTTCAAGCCATATAAGTATCATATTATTCGTCTCCGAGTCGCCAGTGCCTTCGGCCCGGGATTACCCGGATTAATGATGTCTTTTGCTCTTGACCCTCATGTGTATTTTGAATGCCCGATGTTAAACGAGTACTGTAAGGGTGGGCGTAGTCTTAAATTATGACCTTCTTGACTAATTCACAGATAGTCACGCAGGCTTTCCGTCGACTTTCCGTCCTTTCATACAACGATTCATTCGGAAGGTTTCAAGTTATCTGTCTACCGCATCTCGAGACGCTTGTCTCGAACAATTGTGCGTAACTTAGCATAATCTAAGCCTTTGAATATAGCATAATCTACTGCTCCTGACTTTTCTTATCACGATAAACGAACTACGGCGATCGCCTTGCCATCGACTGCCTTGTCAACTTTTCACCGGCTTCTGCTTCTCTTGGATGATAACCAGAATGGCCCAATTATCTTGGTGTGTCTCCCATGTTATATTTCGTGAAATATGGTCATGATTAATAACGAACTTGTTTCAGTGTGGTATCGGACCGCATCTTTCGATATGAATTGGCCTCGTGGGATTCTTCAGAGCGTCATATACTTGCCACATGAACGTGTTCTCTCCTCATGCACGTCTCTCAATTAGTGACATGGGTTGTCTCCTTTCGCATCTCTGCCCCGTTGATGTATCTTCGCTGCTGGAAAGATGCGGCATAAAAGGTGTCGTACAGAGCTTCGTCGGTGCTTCCCGCGACCTGGGAAATCATGCTCCCTCTATGGAATGTGGGTATGAGCAGGCAAACCCCGCGCCTAGCAGTACCACGTCTTTGACCGAAGTATGCCACACATTTACTACTCTCGTTCCGTATGCTAACAGTATTAACAGTCAGCGCCAAGGCATTCCATCACGCAACAGCCCCAGAGGTCGGAGGGGATGCCCATTCTTCCCAACCGCGAAAATACCGAACTTGAACAACGGTACAACGAGCAGAACTCTCAGTTGCGGGCGATCAGTGAAGAGCTGGATATTTCCAAAACGGCGACTAGGAAACTGGCGGATGAGAAGGAGAGTCTTCAAAAAGAGCTGAACGAGAGCCAGAGGGCTGCGGAGACGAGCCAAGCGGAGGCAGCCCTTCTTCGAAAGCACCTACAGCAGGAGTGTGCGCTCCGGGCGGACGACCGGAAGCTGCTGGAAACCCGCACGCGGGAGCTGCAAGACGCGCAAGCATATCTCACGATGGTAGACATTGTTCCGGCCGCAGGAATTCTCTCCATGGTTGAGGATCTCAATTCGGATATCTTCCAGACCGCAGCTACCATCGCAGACGGATTGTTCTCTCGGGACTACGAGTTGGCGAACACGATCATGGAACATGGAGAGCATTGGGTTGGCATCAATTTAGCGCACCTGCTCTACAGCGCGCGACATAGAGACCCAGACTCCCGAAGTCTGATCATTCAAACCGTCATTCAAGCTGCGCTCACGCAGACGTCTTTGGATGTCACACTTCTTTGGGACGCAGCGTTGAATGGCAGTTCGTTGGATTACGCCTACCAGAAGATTGGCGCCACATGTATGTTCCATTTCTGTACCATCTCCGCGCCAGAAAGCACTGATTCGATTTCCAGTCTCTCAGTCAGTCAGCGCTCGGTGGCGTGTACTTACACGTGCGAATACTAAATACATGGTCCCTTCCATTGTCGAGAAGGCTGCGCTAGCGCGCATTGTCTCCATCCTATCCATCATCCTGAGCATTTCCGGCTGGATGGGCGGAGTTAGTACGTCAAATTGGGACTCTTATCGCCAAACGGTAGAGACGCAGTTCCAGCTCGACCTTGAGCAGATCGTGAAGGATATCGTGACGTTGGATAGGGCCATGGGTGAAGGACTCATGTCCATGGATGCGGAACTTGTGGTGATCGGAGGAGGTGCTCTATTTGACGCCAGTTTCATGGAGAACGCCTTTGGTGATGATGATGGTCGAGTCAGTGAGAGTAGCGAAGGTGACGGAAGCGCGGCGATCGTTGGATGTACCTGTGATTTGGGGTTACAGATCAAGGAAGGTGATCGAGAAGGTGGAGGTGTACGAACACGGCTGTTGCTGAAGCCAAAAGTTGTGCTTCGGTCCGCACTTCTAGATGCGCCTCAGACGGATACGGAGCAGCTATGATTCGTTTGGTGGTCATCACACTTTCAGTAGTGGCTGTACTGCGCAGCGTCAATTTGGTCGAGTTCCGTCTTCATCTTCTTCTCATTTCCGGGGCATTTCATTGAATACGAACGCCGTGCGCAGCAAATTCCACGTCCAACGTCATTCTTCAGGTCTCCAGCACAGGATGAAGTCGGCGGTAGTGCCAAGATTCCGAGTATCATCTACTACGACCATGAGGGGAACGCGCTGTAGGCGCCGAAGCAGCGGATAATGAATTCCAAGAAGAGGCTGAAGACGAGGGCTACATTAAGGCGGAATTGTTTACTCTTCATCTCCTTGCACAATGAGCTGGCTAATGCCCAAGATAGTTGATTTCCAAACTCTAAACAAGGAGGAAAATAATCGTTCCTCCTTAAGACACGAACTTGCCACTCGTACTATCCTGCTTTGCTCGTACTATCCTGCTTTGTACGACCATATGAGAGAAAGTAACTAGCCGGGTCGATTCGCAAACGGGCGAGTATGCCAAATTTTAGTGGCGCAATATGTCTCAAGACGTTGACCCCGAGCAATGAGAGCCCTTTGAAAAGAGACGCATTTTTGTCTGCAGCCATGCATCAACATCTCTTTACGCCATTTATTACCGGTAAATCAGCGAGAACGCAGTCATTCCGCAACCCACTCGTAACAGTGACAAGGTGCATGCCAGCCCTCGACAAGAGAGCGCGTGTCTGAGGCCATTCCAACAAAAAAGAGACGTTACAACGACAGCCAGAAAACGTACATCTCGCGAGGCAGCAGGATCGGTGGAAAAGAAAATCTTTACATTGTCAGTGCATCAAGAGGTTGAAATTGTCAAATCAAAGTAAGTCGGAATGGAATTCCAGACTTCCGCGTAACCTGCCACCTCGCTAGCTTCCCATTTCTTCCAACATGCCCTACAAAGTTGTCCCTCCGCCACGTCCTCCTTCCGATCGCAAACGGTTATGGACCCATGTCGATGAGGTAGCTCATTAACGTATATTGCGACCGCGTTATACGAAAGCTTGAGAGCCCGAACGACGGCTTGACTCCTGGACTCGAGGCAATGTTCATTGTCACATCTGCTTATGCCGGTAAATTCCTGGGTGTGCAGCCACTCCCATGCTCGCGTCACCACGGCCGCAGTCAGCTGCGCACGGCCAACGTAAAGCCGACGCTCATCCGAGGGAGAAAGCTGAGGTGAGAGAAGGGGAAGACGGGGGGGTGGAATTAGACACGCCATGTAGAAGGCTCCGGGGAGTATCTGCGGCACGTTATGCTCACGCCCCAGTTGAATTGCAATGAGGGCGTGAGTTTCCCTGTTTTGGGGTGGGATAAGGGAAATGGCTTGTGCGAGAGCGGTGTGCGCCGCCGTGTAGATGAGGGAGAGGTGCTGGATAACGCTGGCGCGAAGTGCATGACAGAGATACTTGGTCGACATGCGAAGGAGCCCGGATACGCGATCGTAGGTTTGGGGTAAACCAATTTGAAAGTAACTAATAAGAGAAATAAGAGACAGGCGTCGTTATATGATCTATAGAAACCCACCAAGGTGTATAGAGGTAATGCATGAAATGCCGTATGTCGTCCGTGGTGTCATCGAGGCGGAGCGTCTGCACACCTTCGCTGGCTTTCCGTTCCGGACGCGCCAAAAGAAACATATCTGCAAAAAACTCGCAGTGGCGCGCGAGAACGCCCTGGTGAATGCAGAAACCTCTGCCCTCTTGGCTGATTATGATGATACTTCCATCCGGGAACCAAAATTCAAGATCACGATTGTAAGGCGTCTCGGAAGGGTTATCGAGGCGAGGACGTTTAACAGGACGGCCAATGTCCTCTGTCGGGAGGATGGTCCAGCTTCAGTCATCAGATGATGGTCGTTGACAATAACGCGTCGCGGTCACGTGTAGCGACTTCCCTTCTCGTATCTTCGACGCCCTTATTGGGATATCCGGATTAGATGGTGATCAATAATTATATTGGAATCCTAATATCACGAATGGAGGCTGTGAAAGCATTAACTGACTACTTAAGGAAGGATACTAGTAGTACTAATTCAAACCAAGAAAAGGACGTTCACGGCAGTGTCGGAATCAATGGATGCTCCAAGGAAAAGTAACTTGGAATGGCGCCCCAGACAGCTGCATAACCAGCTATCTCGCTTGCTCTCCATTTCTCCCAGCACGGGGTACACACTTGTCCATCCTCGATGTCGTCCAAATCGGCGCACACACGCATGCGGGCGTGAGGGGCGGGTTCAAAAAAAATATCCTGGGCATTAGACCCCGCACGCTTCAATGTACTGCGAAGAGCACAGATCCTCGTTTGGACACAGGTCTCGTCGTCGCAGCTGTCAACGCTAATGAACTCCTCGCTGTGCACCCAGCTCCATGCTTTCCCGATCACCTCTTCGATCAACCGCGCGCGGCCAAGCAGCAGACGCCTCCCATCGGCAGGCTCAGAATGTGGAGGAACATAGACAGTTGCATGGATTTTAAGAGAGAAGCCATGTAAAATGCGGTAGGAAGGATGCTGGGCACGTTGTATTAGCGCGCAAGATGGATGGCGTCAAGAGCATGTTGTGGGCGATCCTGCATGAGTATCAGGAGTGGATGGGTACATAAAGACTCTTTGCGGTATATCAATTCGAGATGGCGGACCACAGCGCTCCGAAGTAGGGGCAAAGGTACTTTGTAGACATGTGCAGTAGCCCTGCTAGCTGCGCGTGGAGAGCCGCACGAGCAACCTGAGAGCCTGAAAGAGATATTACTAAGGAGTAGGTAATTACTTGGGGAAAATGACAGACCATGGAGTGTATAAGTAATGCATGAAGTGGCGTATATATTCACTCGGATCATCAATACGCAACGTCTGCACCTCTAGATTTCCCGTTGTTCTCTGCCTCTACTGGACGTGCCAAGTTGAACATATCCATGAAGAATTCGCAATTACGCGCAAGAACTCCTTGGTGAACGGAAACCGCGACCGTCCTGACCAATCAAAATGATGTTGCCATCGGTGAACCAGAAATCGACGTCTTGGCTGGTGTACGCCAGCTCGCAAGGGCTATCTTGGCGTGGCGTTTATTGGGAGGCGCCGCGTCGCACGGCGCTAAGGGTAGTGAACCTGCTTCCATCATGAGATGATGGTTGAAACGAAGCTGCGGATACGCGTCGCGATCACGGTAATCACGCACCCTGGCTCATTCCGAACAATCATTCAAGACGGTCAAAAATTGAGTAACATATTACGATACATAGATCATTTCGATGGCCAAGGATCTAATCCAAAATACGATGGCAATTCATTCCACACCTTCCCGTACGACGCTTGCTCGGCTTCGGCCCATTTCGCAGAGCAAGCATGACAGAGTTTAGACCTGACTGCCGTATTCGAAGAAGGGTATGGCTCCAAGAAGATGCGGCAAGCATTTGGCGCAGAAGAAAAAATCGACTGCATGGCGACTAGATACCCAGCGCAACACTTCACGGCGTTCCTACAGGCGGGCGTGAAAGTCGAGACATGGTGCCATCCGTTTGTAAGACAGCGCGCTGAGGCGTGCACGCCCGGTAGAAACCGACAGCTTTATTTCTGTCGACACCTCCGGATATTCGAGGAGGGCGGTGGGATCCATCGTGCTGGCAAAGTAAGAGC